>PVKA01004319.1:0-100235 GCA_004027165.1 Ctenomys sociabilis
CTATTTATACTTTTTTCAGGGTTGGTTGAATAGAATGCTGTTTTCTATCCTTTTTCAGTCTGTAAATTTACTTTTGGTTTAAATGTGTTTCCATTTGTCTGAAATTAGGTTAGCTGCATCTGGTTTCTTCCAGCTTTTTATTCTATGGAATAATAATTTCCATTATTTGATTTTTTTTTTTTTTTTTTTTTTTTTTTTTTTTTTTTTTTTTTTTTTTGTCTTTTTTGAGACAGGGTGTCACTGTGCAGTTCAGGCTGGCCTTAAGCTCACTTTGTAGCTCAGGCTGGTCTCGAACTCACAACAATCCTCCTGCCTCAGCCTCCCTAGTGCTGGGATTACAGGCATGCGCCACCACGCCTGGCCATTATTTGATTTTTAATTTGTGAATTTCTTTTTTAATCAAATGTGTGTCTCATATACAAGTCCCCAATTTATGACCATCCAAATTGTGAACTTTCACAGACTTGAATAGACCTTGCACTAAGAACATTTATAGATGCAAACAAGTCATGAAAGTAGCTCACGTATCTGCTGGACATTGTCACAATTGTGCTGCTGTGTGCTTACTATACAGTGTGATAGTCTACAATAGTAGTATAGTGCTCAGAATGTCCAGAAGCAAAGGTAAAGCAGTGGTGATGTGGAGAGGACTGCTAAGAAGTGCAAAGATATATATATAGTATATTTGTCTCAAAGGTATGTAAGGCTTACTTTATTGGACTTAACAAATCTAGCTTGCATTCACCCAGAATAGGACTGGTTCATAAGTCAGAGACTTAGTGTACTGCATATCGTTGGGTTGTTTCTTGATCTATTCTGCCAGTCTGTGTCTTTTGATTGGGAAATTGAGACCAGTCACATTCATTATTGAAAGGTATTGATTTAGTCCCCTTTTTCCGCTCTCTGTCCTTCCCTCCCTTCCTCTTCTCTCCCTCGCTCACCCCGTCTCTCTCTTCCCTCTCCTTGTCCCTCTTCCTCCCTCCATCCCTTCCTCTTTCCCTCTCTTCTTTTGTCCCTCCTTGTTATTTCCCAATGTCTGTATTCCAAATCTCAAAGAGACTGCATTATTGTTGCTTACTACTTTGCCCTTTTCCTAACTGGATATTGACATACCATAACGAATAAGAGCAAGTGCTATATGATTCTTCAAAGCAGAAAAGAATCTATAATTTTAATATAGATATAAATGTAAACTGAATATTGACATACAATAAATATTTACTAAATGTGCTATTAAAATATTGAAGAATTCAACAATAATAGCATAGAGTCAACTAAATAGCTAAAAATAAAGCTTCATAGTAATACTATTAAAGAGAAGGTACTGAGAAATAGGAAGATGAATGACATTAAATTTTTAAAAGATGACAACAGAAATGAGATAAAGGATTTGATTTAAGGGTAAAAAAATTCTATCATTAGGGCCTGGGGAGATAGCTTAGTAGAATAAGCACTTGCCTGGGAAGCTCAAGGTCCTGAGTTCAATCCCTGGTACCAAAATGTAACAAAAGAAATAGAAAAAGATAAAATAGGAAAACAGAGAAATGAATTACACAAAGGAAAAAATTCAACCCCCCCAAAAAAAACAATGAAGTAAATGAGAAATGATTCAAAACAAAATTTTCCATGTTTTCAAATGTGTGGTTTTTTTCTTGGGTCGGCATTGTTGGACTCTAGCAGACAAGGGCGAGGGGTGTTGGGGCACTGCTTAGACCCACTTTGCTTCCATACTTCCATTTTGGTGTGTGAATACTGAACCCGCTCCTGCTTTTCTTGTTGGGCATGGCCAGCTTCAATTGTGTTCACCCTAAACCTGTATTTACTTCAGCTGCTGCCAGTTTCTGTGTCCCTCTAGTACCCCAATCATGTTTTTTTCCACCTACATTTAGAACCTAGGGATTTGTGAGGCACTCCCTCAGGTCCAGAGACCCCTTCACTGTACACACCATATGCTGTAGCAATCCTCCGAACTGAGGCATATCACTGATCACATTTCACAGATGAGGAAAGCAAACAGACCACTGAGCTGTGTTGGACATAGGCTGCTAGGGATGGATGCTAGCTCCCATACAGTTGCTGTGATAGGTGGGTCTCAAACCCTTTTAAGTGTAGTTGTTCTGTAGCTCATTTTAAAACAGCCTCTTTCCAAAACAGCTGTTAATTAAATACTCTCAAATATGGTGCGATTTCTTCTTCAGCTCTACTCTGCCATAAGAAAGAATGATTTTCAGAATAAAAAACCACATGCTGTTTATCTGTTTGTTTGTTATTTTTTAATTTTTGATGCTGCAGATTGAACCCAGGACCTCCCACTTGCTAGATAAGTGTACTACTAAACTAAATCTCTAGGCCTCACCACCACAATCACTGTTTTTGCACTCTGTAATAGCCACAGTTTTGCCTTGGAACTGGTGCTGCTATCCTTGTTTGCTTTTCTGTGAAACTACTTACCCTTTCCTGACTTACCTTGTGTTAGCAGAGACATATTTCCCTGCTCCATTATCTGGGGTTACTGTTCCAACCTGCTTTGTTCTTTTCTGTTTTACTGCATATCTTTAGCTTCTCTGTAGTTTCGAGTTGTCCTGTCTCCCAATTTGTGGAGATCTACTTTTTTTCTATATCAGGTTGTTGTTTTCGGGGTGCTTAATTTCAGGTCCCAGAGAGACTATATTCTGCTCTCTTTCTATTTGAGACTAGGTCTTTCCAAGTAGTTCAGGCTGCCTCCTTTTCTGTTTTTTGGAATTTTTTGTTTGTTTGTTTTGGGGTTTTTGTTTTTTCTGTTGTTATTTTTTTGTATTTTTAGGGAAGGGTCTACAGGGTGTTCAGGGTCCCACCACTAGATGGGACTCATAGTTATCCACCTGTTTACAGCTTCCTAAGAGCTGGGATTACAGTTGTGTGCCAATATGCCAGGTTTCAATTGCCCTCTCAGTGCACCAGCAGGGTTGGCCAGGCCCAGGGATTGAACCGCTAGCCACTGAGCCTGCTTGCAGGCACTTCAATCCACTGAGCTTTTTTTTTTTTTTTTTTTTTTTTTTTTTTTTTTTTGTCTTTTTGAGACAGGGTCTCACTATGCAGTTCAGGCTGGCCTTGAGCTCACTTTGTAGCTCAGGCTGGTCTCGGACTCAAAACAATCCACCTGCCTCAGCCTCCCGAGTGCTGGGATTACAGGCATGCGCCACCACACCCGGCTTTATCCACTGAGCTATTTGGCTGGCCCTTTTTTCTTTTTTTTTGAGGGAGGGGTTTGTTCTGTTTTTCAGTCTAGGTATTGCTATATTGCCCAGGCTAGACTCAAACTCCTGGACTCAAGCAAGCAGTTTCCTGCCTTAGCCTTCCAAATCATTGGGACTACAATAGTGTTTCACCACACTCAGCTACAAAAATTACTTAAGTGAATGGAATCTGAACATTTGGGGTGCTTTCCCTTCAAATTACTAAGTGGAACTATAAGTTTAAGAATATACATGATCTTTGCCATAATTATTACATTATTAGCATAAATCTGTTAACTATATACATGAATTTCAAAACTTTATTGTTGTGTTTTATTCATTTGAATCTCTTATCTCTACAGCATTTCATAGCAACTGAAGTACTCAAATTGTTCAGTCTTAAAAAAGAGACAAATCACAAAACAGATTGGCAGAAAATGATGAAATTTGGAAGAAAGAAAAGAGACCGAGTGGATCATATTCTGGTCAGTGTATATATCCAAACAATTTTTATTTTGACCATCTTTTCTAAAGTCAGCATAGATAAATTCCAAGAAGGGAAAGGATAATTGATACTTTTAAGTATATGGGATTACAGTTTTAAATCTTTACTTGCTGTGTTTCTGCTCCTCAGTAAAAATTGCTTTGTTTTATGCAGCTGAATATTAACTTAGTATTTTAGGGAAAGCTTGAGAAATCAAGACTTGAGTGGAAATAATTTAACATAGTGAACTGAAAAGAGAACAATGTGGATCTTGGAGCCAGACTACTTAAACTTAGAATTTGTTTTGATAGTGCATAATGTGGGACAAGTTCATCTGCCCTTTGTTTTTTTTGGTTTTTTTTTTTGGGGGGGGGGGGAGTTGGCCATGTTTATGTGTAAAATCAGAATGGTAAGTACCTGTTTGATAAAATTATTAAAGTGGTTAAATGGGTATTTATATATGGTCATGCACTGCTTAATGATAGGGATTCCTACACTGTACAAAACATAGGCTATACTGCATAAACCTAGATGGTATAATTGGTCACTTGTTAAAGCCTCTTGATGTAAGCAAGAGGTGAAGAACAAGATGTATGTGGCTACTATGGGCATAATATGGCATACTGTTTTATAGCCAACTTTTTTCTTTAATAAGTAGAAAGAAATATGTTCTATAGCCTTCAAAATAATTAATAGATAAAACTTATTGTCATTATTTAGTATTATATATTTCATGTAATTGTGCTACATTTTTGGACAACGGGCAATGCAGTAGGTTTGTTTATAACAAATCATGTAGGGCTGTGCTACAACTTTGTGGAAGACCATAATATCTCTAATTGATAGGATTTTTCAGCTCTATTATAATCTTATGTGACCACCGTGGTATATATTGTCTGTTGCAGACTAACCATAATGCAAGGTATGAATGTATAAAACCCTTAGAATAGTTCATAACAGTTCCTCATATATAACTGAACACTTATTAGCTGTTACCACATTATCATCTTCACCTTCATCTAGAATTTTAGTTGGATAAGACCTACTTGGTTTCTCACTATATTTTCTAATACTAGAAAATGCTTATTAAAAGAAAAGAAGAAACTATTATCCTTTCTTCTCAAAAAAGAGAGTGTTAAAAGAAAACTGAGATGTTATTTTTCAGGCTTATCTCTGTGTAAAATGTAAATTTATCAGCTTTTCCCATGTGTATAATTCTCTAATACTTCACTTACTTAGTAATAACCATAGTAAACAGCATTTATTTGGCCTTTTACATTATAGTGTAATCATTGTTTCTCATGTCTTACTTGAGCCTCAAAATAATTATGAGATAGGAACATCTAATGTTATTCTCTTTTTTAAAAATGAGAAATTTAGATTCAGCATTGTGAAGTGACTTGCCCAGTAAATAAGAACCAAGATTTTGACTCATTGATTCATAGATCTTTGTCAAGAAGATAAATTTGTTTCCTATGTCTACAGTGTTTAAAGTTTATTAGTTGACAAGTGTGATATCCTTTATTTCTTAAAGATTAAGGGAAAAAAGCATGTTTAAGGGACATTCATCTAACCTATTAATTAAATTGATCATATCCCTTATAAATCATCTCTGTACATTGGGTCAGGAATTATGCTAATTAAAGACTAGTGTTTAAATGGGAAGCAAAGCAGACATAGTCTGTGCCTTCTTGGGTTTCCACTTTGCTGGCAAAACCTAACCCATAATATGTAATTTACACATGCATGTAATTATAAATTAAGCAAAAAAATAGAATAAAGGAAACTGTTATAAGAGCATAAACCAGAGGAAACTGATCTAGGACAGGCTTTTCTGAGATCAAAGTAACATTTGATTTTATGTCTTGAAAATGAAACAGTATCTACTAAGCTCTTTGATAGAATGATTCAGGGAGAGTAAACTACATGTGCAAATAATCTGCAGTGAAAAGGTACATGGGTTTGACCTAAATGTCAGTGATGGAGGAAGTGGCTTAAAATAAACTGAAAATGGTAACTTCTGAATTTTGCAATGTTTTTTAAACAATATAAAGGATTTTGAATTTTACCTTAAAAAGCAAGGAGTTTAAACAAGAGAAATTAGATTCATAGTTTTAAAAAATTATGGAAGATCCCAGTCATGAGGTAGGTTAGGGCAGGTGGACTTCAGGTTCAGGTCTTACCAAGGCAGTTTAGCAAGACACTGTCTCAAAACAAACGGATGGATGGATGGATGATGGATGGATGGATGGATGGATGGATGGATGGATGGATGGATGGGAGGGGGGTGGATAGATGGGCAGATGGATGGAGTGAGTGAATGAGTCTTAGTTACTTTTTTGTAGCAAAGACAAAATACCTGTTCTGGAACATGATGCTTTGGAGTTCTCCTCTCAATGCAAAGTCTTTCATCTTTTGAACTTCGAGGCTGCAAATGGTGGATTCCCCCGTGATATCCTCAGGACATCTTTTCTGTTGTCCGATTCCTTTTTAGCCACCAAATTTTCTTCTTGGCCATCTTTGCAGTCTGAAACTTTACTGGAACATTCTTTCTGGCCAAAGTAAAAACATTTTAAATCATTTCTCTGGGCCTTTTGCTCTTCATTTCTCAACATAGATCTGGCTAAAAGTTCCCAACAGTAGCCATACCACTGGTTCAGCATTAGACTGCTTTGAAATTTCTTTTGTTAGATTAATCCATCTGCCATACAATCACAGTCTCAGGCAAAATCTCTGGATAAAAGCAAAATACAGGAAAAATTTTGCACTGAAACATAACTCTCATGGGAATCTAGTATCTCATGCAGTCCTTCCAACAGAAACCTGCTGAGTCTAGTCTTTACCAGCAGCATTGCTGTCAGCGTTCTGGTCTCTGAACTCTGACCAGAATCTTCCAACAAGTTCAGCTTGCAACATTTCAGGACTGTTCTCTCAGCTGACATCTTCAAACCTTTTCAAACTTTCCATAGCCAGTCACAAAGGGCTCTGAACTACATGGCCAGATAGCATCATAATAACAATCCCACTTCTGGTACCAAAATCTGTCTTATCTTAATTTTGATATTAAAATATCTGGCACCTAAAGTTAAAGGAGGAAAGGTTTACTTTATTTCAG
This sequence comes from Ctenomys sociabilis, assembly GCA_004027165.1. Classification (NCBI taxonomy): domain Eukaryota; kingdom Metazoa; phylum Chordata; class Mammalia; order Rodentia; family Ctenomyidae; genus Ctenomys; species Ctenomys sociabilis. The sequence continues at coordinate 6,815 of PVKA01004319.1, forward strand.
TTTGTAGAGGTTTCAGTCAGTCTGCTGATTCCAAGGCAGGGTGACATGACAGAAGGCCATCACAGAGGAAAAATAGTTCATAGCATGCCAACAAAAGAGATTGAAGCATCAAGCAGCAGCAGCAGCCTGCCTTTCATCCCATCTAGGCTACTAGTTTTTGGGGTGTGCCACCCAGAACTATGCTAAATCCAGTCAATAAACTAACTTGATTTCATGTATCTAATGCCTGGTATTTTACACCCTAGATCTAGTCCACTCTGAAAAGTTCCACCTATGAGCACATGAGGTTTTTGGGGGACTTCTAGATTTAAGCAGTGATTAGTAGGTGAGTAGGTGGGCAGACATATGGACAGATGGATATACAGAGTATAGTTCATTGGTAGAACACCCCTGGGTTCAATCCCCAGTACCCACCCCCCAAATCATGGAGAAATAAAGACAGCTATGCATGAATTATAGGTGTGATATAGCTGTTTTGGTGTTTGTAAGCAAAATGTCTTACCTAAATTTCTGTTCAGCACATGTTAGCAGTAACTAGGATAGGTAACATGCAAATGCAAAATATGTTAGAGAACAAAGACATAATACATGAAACTTCAACTAGTTATAGACATTTTTGTGGTCACTTAGTATTAGAAGAATTAAGTGTATTTGAGAAAGAGCAATTTGGAGCCATCATCAGTCCTGAATTATCAATATAGACTAGCAACTCATATGTCTATCAAGTAATTAATAAGCAAAATTATTTGTAGCTCTTTATTAAATGTACCAAAAAATAAAATACTGTACCCTGATATCAGAGGCTTACCTTATAGTCACTTTTAAATGTTTTGAGCACTTAGTTCTAATTTGATTAGTATTCATTAGCTAAGACTCTCAGAATCCTAAAATGCAAAAAAAAAAAAAAGTTACTGCATAACAGTATTATTATCTTAGTATTAAATGTTAACTCATTTATTTGGAATACTCCAGAATCATGCCCGATATTATCTTTATATATATGCATTTTATAATTATGAATCTGTATTTTGTGTGCTTTTCTTTCCCTTAAATTCCTTGCATATGTTCCCTTCTGTTGACATAGATAGTATATTTATAGTCCTTAATATCTATAAAATATTGGAATACTTGGGACTGGGGAGATTGCTCAGTGGAATAAGTGCTTACCTGGCAAGCGCAGGGGCCTGAGGTCAATCCCCGGTTCTGCCAAAAAAAAAAAAAAAAAAAAATGGAATGCTCTCAGATTGAAAAGTAGTTTTGAAGCCATATTCATTTCATTGGACAATTGAGTTTTTCAAACTTTTTGTAACATTATAAGGGATATTGATATCATTATATAAATTATTTTTCTTTATTTCCTTGGACTGTGTTCCTACTGGTAGGACTACAAAGTCATTGTATATGGCACATATCCCAAATTCTGTGTGACAGGGACTTTCTAACCTTGTTGTCTTCTAAATATTAGGTACAGGAGCTCCATGAGGAGGAGGCACAGTGGGTGAACTATGATGAGGACGAATTGTGTGTGAAGATGCAGCTGGCTGATGGGATCTTTGAGACCTTGATCAGAGATACTATTGATATCCTAAATCAAATCAGTGAAAAACAGGGGAGAATGCTACTTGTGTGACATCTTGCAAATAAATTAAACACTGAGTGTTAATGTGAGTCCTGGGCCTTTCTGCCTCCTGATATACACCCCATGTCCATCATAACAAGAGTGCTTCCGGACCTTGTACCTGTTCTTGTGGACTGCTGATTTTGGAGTTCATGGGACAATGCCGTACATCTGATAATACAGCCTTTGCCTTTAGACTGTCCACTGGATTATTTGGTTATTTTCAGTGGGCAGACTTATACTTCTGATGTTGAGACAATATAATTCTACATCTCTTCATAGCACTCCTTCTAGGTCTCAGATGGGAGCTCAACACAGCAGAATTAGCCTCCATGTTTAGACTAGGGTATCACTTCCTTGAGTCTGAAGTCAACCAAGAGTGATATAGAGATAATTTATCATATAATTTTTGAAATATAATCTGGGTCTATGCCATGAAAGTCATAAATGAACATTACAATTTTTAAATAGTATTAAACCCTTAATCACTTTTAAAATATGCAGGTTTAATGCCTATTTCACATTCTGGAGTTGATTTCATTTCTTTTTGAAGACCATTTTCTTCTATTAGTGCAGTGCAGCAGCACCAAGCAGACTGTCAAATTAACAGAAATAAATGATAGCCTTGCTTTCTGAGCACCACCTAAAGAACTGTAAACCTTTACATTATGTTTAGTTTCCTGTCTGGGCATGAATATAAATGCCCCCACTGAAGACTGGGCTTAAAGGACTGCTGCAGGGCTGATTCCTGTACCCCTTGTTTTACCCTTGCACTTTTCTTCCTCGTCCTGAACCTCTACAAGCTGCTCCCAGAATCACAGATACTCAGGACCATCTCAGGCATCCAGGCATGGCAAACGTGGAAATAATTCATTTTGGCCTTCAAACTTTCAGCTCCCATCTCTCCCCAGGAAGTCAGAGATGCTGTTACTTGAATGATTTAGGAAATGAGTGTGTGCACCAAAGACAAAAAGTTTGTCTATAGTTTGTGTGCTTGTTTTACTCTATGGAACATTTTTTATTTATTTTAAGATAAATTATTAAGTTGAAAATGTGTATCCCTATTCAGAAGTAAAAGATTCTTATAATAGTTAAACTTCTGTCTTGAAGCTTCTGTGGTTTGCACAGGAAACCTATGGTTTTAATGAACCCATACACATATTGAAGAAGTTAGTTAAATTCAGTGGAAAGAAGATGAGCTTTTTCAAGATCACTTGTAATGGCAAGAATGGGAGAAAATGATTTAAAGACACTGTAAAGTTTAGTCTTGCCTCTCTTGCAGCATTGCTTCTTACAACTATTACCTGATCTGGGAAAAAAAAAGTCTATAGACTCGAGCTGCTACACTAGAGCATGAGATGCTCTTCTGGGACCTCAGTACCTGCCTTCTTGACTGGTTTTTCTTAATCAGTCCTATCCCTCTTCGCTTAGTCCAGAAAAGTGTGGATAATTGTAGGCGTGACTGTAAATGCCTTAATCTTGAAGGTCCAGATCAGAAGCATAATGTGAGACATCCACTGGATTTATAGTTACAATATTCTGGAATGTTCTAGTTTCAAAATATGTTAGAAAACCCCAAAGATGATATAATCTTAAGTGTGCATGTTTATTTCTACATCTTCCTTCCAAACTTGCCTTTGCATCTTAAATGTTTCACTATGCACACTTCCATTCTTCTTCTGTTCATCCTGTCATAAGAAACTCGCTGAAATAATCATTGGAATATTTGCATTTTGCACAATGACTGGTGTGATAGCTCTTGACAAATGTGGAAAGCACTGAAATGTTGAGTCTCAGGAAATGCTATTTTGATGTATTTCCGGCATTTCTTCTGGGCCTTTATTGTTGAGCTATGTAGTCTTGTAGCCATAATGAGCAAATTGACTAAAAGAAGCAAAGGTTTCTCGGGGTTATTAACCAGTAGTGTGGAAATACTATTTTCATGTGGCCAAGGAAAAGCAAAGACTTATCTTTTTTGGTTTGTGTTCTTTGGAAGACAGAAAAACATCTTGTCCACATCCTTTTGACTATTTTTTTGGATCACATTGTCCTTATGATACTAAAACTTTACAGCTGCTGTAAATTTTTATAAGTGAATATCAAAATACTATAATAGGAATATAGGTTGCTTTCTACATCTTCATTATTTGAATCTTAACACCAATTTTTATTAAGAAAATTTATCTTTACTCTTCATGACATCATGATTCCAGAGAAAGAAAACATACTCATTATAAGTCCTTGAAATCAGCAATCTGGACTGGTTAAGAATGCTGCCAGGAGTGTGGTAGTAGCCATCCCAGCCTGCTCCAGCTGTCTTTGCTAAGATACTGGATTCCAGATGAGAGGCAGTAAAAGACCAGTCTTACTCTTGTTAGTTTGTAGCAAAAATAAAGACATGTGTAGTAACAGATTTCTTATTTTAACTGTGGGGGTCTAATTAAAATATATTTGTTATTAGGTTTAGAAATAAATACTGAACCACTTTTCCATACTGGGATCTTTTTAATCAAACTGCCTCTTAACCGAAGAACCTATATATTTCCTCTTTCTAATCTTCTCCCTATACCCATCTGTTTTCATAATTATTTAAGAAAAAGATCTTTGCATCAGCAGTAATATCTTTTAGAAAAGCATTGTCAAAATTTAGTAAACCAACATATAGGCTTCAGATTTAATTCTGAGTCTAACACAATTTGTGCTGTCCAGGGCAGTTAACTCTGGGTTAAACAAGTACAGGGTATAGATTCCCTCTTCAGGTCTAAACAGGAATTTTTACTCTAGGGAAAAGTGGGAAGAGCTCAAAAGTAGTTAATAAAGAAGGTAATTTTTTCTTTACCTAAAAGAAAAGAAAATTCCTTCTGTGACTACAGGTCTCTGAGAAATTATCTTTCAAAAGAGATTTCATTGCTCATAAGAGTGTTGTGGCCTATTGATAAAAACAATTTTGTTCACTTTCTTGTCTTGAAAAAAAGTGGCCTTAGCTTTTTGCAATACTTGAATAAAGTGTGTACTCGCAAAAGAATTTCTGTAGCACAGCATTAGAGAATCATAACTTTTCTGCAAGAAATTCAGACTTACATCTTCCTTTTACTACCTTAAGAATACTAGTGAATAAATATTAACTCAAAAAGCAAGAGATAGAAACTACAATGATGGTTAATGCAAATTGTAGGAATTTACATGTTTACAAATCATCTTAAACTGGTTGTGCAGCAATTCAATAAAATATCTTTGTATTATAAAAATGTGAAGAAAAAAACTGTTGTAAAGGTGGTACTGTCATTTTAATTAACCTTGTTTAATAGCTTTTCCTTCCGGACTTTGCAAAGCCTTCTTGGTAAACACATTGCAAAGCATTCTCTGGGAGGCTCAGCCTCCTTGTGTGTACTGTACTGTGCAGACATGAAAAACAAACCCGTTTACTGTGTATGTGTAAATAGCCTGGTCATCGGGCCATTTTCAGCCAATAGTCACATCCAGTGCAGCTCTGCACAGAAGACTTAGGGTGTGGTTTGTAAGTATGATCTGTAAAATAACTGGGATAAATTCCCATGTATACCTGTGTAAATAGATTTGTTAACTAAACTGTACTTTAAGAAAAATAAATCTGTAAATAAAAACTGATTTATAAATTAATTTTGTGTCACAAGTTCATTTGTATACTTGAGTTCTCATAAAGTGCAATTATTTCTGATTCTTATTTGATGGAAGGGCGCTTATCCTTTGATAAGATGAGCTGTGCGTAACTTCTGCTCACCCCAGGTACAGGTGCCACCAACACACAAGCACTGCCTTCATATTCTTAACTTTGTGCTAAGCACAGGGTAAGTAGATAGCAAAGGAGGCACTCATGGTTCGTGAATTCATGTAGCTCAAAGTCAAAGGGAGTCACCAAAACATACTTTGAGCAGGCCTAGTATGCTCCAGACCTCCTACTTGAGACCTGGGAGTTTCATCCCCCTGCTTCACCAAAAAAAGGGGGGGCCGGGGAGAAACAAAAGAAAAGAATCTGGGAAATAGTGTGCAGCAAATAGTAATGAGTGCTGCAAAGAAAGCAGACAGGATTTGAGAACACCATAAGCAGGGTCAGGTCAGAAAAGAGTTCACGATATTGCTTTGTTTTGCTTGCATGTTTTTTGAGATGGGGGTCTCTTGCCCAGGCCAACTTCAAATTTCTGTGTTCATTTATCCTGCTTCAGCCTCCTAAGGTAGCCTCAATTACAGGCATGCAATACTGCCCTCACTTAGAACTTTGTTTTGAACATTGATGGGCTAACTTATGGCAGGTAGGTGGCCATATCTCCCAAATGACTTGAATTTTGTTGACCCTTGCAAAATGGTACATATGAAAAAGTTACATAAAGAAGCAGACCACAAGTCATCTAATGTGTAGAGAATTTTTTTTCTCTAGGAAAAAGCTTGGAGAGTGATCCTCTATGTGTAGCAGAATAAAAATTTCAAGGATAGAAATGTATGGCACTCAGGATAATAAATCAGACATGGTCCAACAGGTGAGAAGTATTATCTCACTTAAATTCTAGTTAACTGCTTAGGGCCACATCTACTGCACTTACTTGGCCATGAGTATTAAGGAAATTTTCAGAAAGTTGACCAAATTGCAGTACATTCTAAATATTCTTCAGTTTATAAAGGTCATTGTGTGTCGGCTGTCTGCCAGATATCATAGATGCTCCCTCATAATGTTTGAATCTTGAAAAAAGGATCTGTAAGAAAAAAGGGTGGGGGGTGGGGATTTAGCTCAGGGCCTCAAGTGCCTGCCTGGGAAGTGCAAGGTTCTGAGTTCAATTCCTGATTTTAAAAAAAAACCTTAAACTACAAGAAAATGAGATGAGAAAATGGCAGTTGTTGGGAATGGTGAGACTAACATTGGTGAAAAGTATAATTACCTACCAAAGTGAATACAGAGGAAAAATGTCAATCTCTTACACAATCCCAAAGAACTTTTGAGTTACAGATACTAGCTATGCACAAACACAGGTTATTTTCATATCTGGGTAGCCAAAGTCAGCAGGCAGATAAGTCCTTACCAGCGAAAAGATCAGTACATTATTTAGAGTCACTCAAAATAAATAACATACCATGTTTATTTTAAGGCAGAAGAGTGTAAATGTCCTAGATCCAGCCTTTTGCAAAACCTTAGCCCCCATAGTAAATGCACTCAGTGTGAGTGTCATGACTATAAGTGCCCCACTCATGCTACAGGAGAAGGACCTCCCCCCACCTTGGAATCTGAAAGAAAGCCAGGGACCATGCTGAGGGCCACTGACAGAAGTGTAAGCAGAATGAGGAGCACCCTGAGTTGTGCACAAGGCAAGCTGTTAAGGTAATGAGTTCAATGTGGGTTGAGGACTATTCCGGACCCAAAGCTTGTTCTTGTGTGACCAGGCTGGAGCAGAAAGTTGTACATAACTGCTTTTCCCCTAGAATATACCCCCCACTGAAATACACAGCGTAACAAATTCAGGAAGACAAATGCAGAGGGAGAGCCCATGCCAATGGGGCCTGAACAACCTTCAGGATGCTATTTGCTGGCAGGACCTCTATTCACCTTGAGACATTTACTAAGATCACTAGAAGAACCAGACCTAAGTAGATGATCAGGCCTCCCTGCAGGATGGCCTTCAACCAGGAACCCCATAGTACTTGAAGTAGGACAACTGAAGTTTTAAAAAAGTCTTGGGTACACGTCTGGGTATACAGCTGATAACCACCCCATCTGAGCATGGGTCACCAATTCCATTTCTGTGTTCCTTGATGGTTAATATGCACACAGTACCAGGTGTCAGCATAACACCAGTTTCTTGTTCTGTTTTGCCAACAAGAAACTAAAGGTTATTGTGCTGTCCTTTGCCATCTTAGCTAGTGTCTTGTACAGCTTGAGGAAATGTCAATCTATTGGGTGTGGGCCGAAAGGGACAAATAATACAGTATTGTGTGAGTTTCCCTCCTGTCACCACAGCTGTGCTCATTCTTATCAGGGTGTTGCCACACAGACACAGCAGAGGCTTCTGTGAGAATGAGAAGTTAACACCCCCCGCCACAGCCCCCCAAACCCTGCCGTGAACCTCCATAGGCTGGAGATGCTCTTATCTATTTTCTTGGGGTTCCTCTGCCTGTTGCTTCACCCAAACCTTTCTACCTCAATCAACTAGCCACACAACCTGAGGAGGAAAGCTATTACAGCCCATAATATCACCTACTCATGTTGAGGAGTTGAGAATCTTCAGTGACAAAAGGAATTCTGGTGCCCCAATATTCTATTGGCTTTTCTCCCATGCCCCAGGGTCCCACAGGAGGGGGTGCATAAGGGTACCATTGCCTCTAGGCTTGAACTAGACCTAGTGGTGACACAGATGCAACCCATACCACAACCTCCTGGGGAATCTGTTCTGCCAAGAGAAAAGAAAAAAGAAAGCTTGGGTGTACTGAGATTAAAATTCTTTTGACACAGGTCTAACCAGTGACCATCTGCTCCGCCAACCTCTCCAAGTCTGTCTTACGTGATGGGAGTAATCTTGTGTTTCCTTTCTGCTAGGAGTGCCTTAAGGTTTAGATGGTTTTTATTAGGTAAGAAGCATCTTCAGTGAGTGGGCTGGGGGAGTGGTTTGTTTTGTTTTCAGGTTTTGTTTGGTTTTTCTTGCTCTGGGGATTGAAGCCAGGACCTTTGTCCTAAACTGCATCCCCAGCATTTTTTCCCAGCTGAACTTGAACTTGAAATCTTTCTGCTCCCAGAGTGCTGGGATTGCAGGTGTGCACCAACACACCCATTTTAGGTTTTTTGGATGATCTTTGTAGAGTTCTTACTTGAGCTTCACATTTCATCATTTTATCTCCTTGTTGGTTTGGGAGGGACAGCATGAAAAGTCCATCCTAGGTGATGAGAACTTGTCCGTTGTGCTGGCTGGACTATGACATGGTGTCTTGCTCAGATTGGAATCCTTCTATATGCTTAAACCTTGCACTTGCCAGGCAGGTGCTTAAGCTGCTCAGCATATCTTTATGCATAAACTAATATAATAACAGTCAGTTTGAATGTTACGTGTAAAATTTTTATTTGGTACAGGGTCTTGCTACACAGCTCCACCTCCTAGTGATCCTCCTGCCTCAACCTCCCCAGTGTGTAGGTATGTAGTACCACACCTGGTTTTGAGGGCCAGCACAGCACTCCTGAGGTTCTTGCCTGCATGTCATGTGTACTGGGAATCAAACGCAGATCCTTGCTCTTGCCAGGCAGGCACTTAGGTTACCAACCTAGCTCCCCATCCCTGCAGTTGATTTTCATACAAAAAGAAAAGAAATATGAGGCTTTTAAGGCTACCATTATTTTATCCATGGGCACTTTTAAGTTGGTCCCTGATAAACTCTGCAAGCATCTCATCCACCTCTTGGCCCAGCTCACTTCTCCAGGTGTGTCTCAGCTGCTGAAACAAAGTTATTTTCACAGCTGTGGTTGGCCAACATGTTTTTAAGTCACAATGGCCATCTCTTTGTCCATAGGGCACACTGGAGCGGTACTCATATCTGCAATGTGTTCCCTGCAATTACACACCTCTGCAATCTGTGACTTGGAACTAGGAGTTGGGGTTCATGTGTCACATAGGTGGGAGGAGTTAAACTCTGCTTGATGAGACTAATTTGCCACATTGTATGGCCTAGGCAAGGTGGTGAGTCACACACTGCTCTGTATCAGGAGATTTACTGTTTTGTAGGATGAGCCCTCATGATTTGGACCATTTGGGCATCTGAAGTGAATTTTTTTTTTGTTTTTGCTTTGTTTGTTTGTTTTTTTATTACTGGGAATCAAACTCAGGACCTTGCACCTGTCAGGCAGGTTCTTGTGCCACTAAGCTATCTTTCTGGCCCCTGAAGTGTATTTTATGACCTCCCTGTGATGGTCTTTACAGGAAATTGCTGAACTTTGCTGAGCACAAGTCAGGTTAACCCTTTGATTCCTTTTCTTTTTAAATTTCTTTTAATCTTTTATTTATTTATTTATTTGTTTGTTTGTTTATTTATTTATTTGATACCAGATCTCACTACACAGCTCAGACTCCTAGCGATCCTCCCAGCTCAGCCTCCCCAGCATTGGGATTACAGGTGTATACCGCTCTGCCCAGATTCAGTGGCAGGCTCAGTGTGCCCAGGGATGGGGTTGGTGCAGTGTGGTGCGGGGAATCAAACCCTGGTCCCTGTGCTTGCCTAAGCAGGTGCTTAGTCCACTGAGCTATCTCACCGACCCTCTCCTCTTCTTTTTAACAGCTCTGTGTTACTATGAGTAGTAACTTGGTGCTGGCCACACCAGCCCAGTAGACTGTCATTTTGAGTTCTGAGGATATGTTTGGGAACCAAACTACACTGACAGCTGGAATATCACTGAGCTTGGTGTGTGCTGAGATTAAAATCTCTGCTTGGTTACAGGAGAGGCAAAAACATTCCTTATGGGCTGTTTAGCTCCACCATAGCAGCTGCTTTGTACAGAATCAGCTGGCTGCTGGAGCCTGAGTCAGGGCTCTGTGTTGGGGGAGCCAAATCTATTTGTGCAGCCCAGTCTTATTTTATTATTTATTGTATGTTCAAGTCCCACATATAGGTGGGTAACACCTACAGTGCTGTGATAATCAGGGCCTCTGTTTTCATTAGGGCCCAATGACAGGCTAGAAGTTACCACTTGTATGTGGTTTATTAGGCAACTGCTTCAGGCAACTTTTGGGTCTAAAACTGTAGGAGCCAGTGTGACTGAGTAGCAGTCACATGTCACCAGTTCCAATCTGCCAAGATAGGAGTTGTTATGTCATAGGTTCGGTGAGTGTGCATGGCTCTTGTCATTGTCAGGCTGCATAGCCTGCAGGTCTGTTGCTCTTGTGGCCTCATTATAGAAGTGACTACCTGGTGGGTAAACCAGATGTGGTCCTTTTGTAGCCATAGAGCTCAATCAGTGCTTGAATCCTTTATTGGTGGTAGCGTCTTGTTGGGTTTTTGCTCTTGTTGTTGTGGTACCAGGGATTAAACTCAGGACTTTGTGTTTGCCAGGTAGGCACTTATGTTGCTGAGCTAGCTCTTAGACCAGCTGTCTTGTTAAACAAGATTTTTGTCTAATTTGGTGAGGAATATTAGTTAGGTTCCCATAAACTGCACTTGCTGGCACCGGGGCCTTTTCAGAATTGATGGCTCACAGTCCAGGCTGTGTGTACCATAGAGCCAGCGTTACATAGGCCAGCATAAGATATCTTCAGCATAGTGGATGATGGATGTTTCTGGGTGTGTAGCAGATTTAGTCTTAGCCATTGGAGCATATTGCAGGAGAACAGAGGTATCTGTGGAATCACAAAGAAAATTCACTGCAGGACATTCCACACGAGCATAATTTCTTCCCTGATATTTAGCCTACAGAAAAATTTAGGAAAAAAGCATTAGCCATATCTTTCACAACATCCAATAGCCCATGTGAGCTGTCACCACCCTGTGATGGCCCCGGCATGCGGTACTACAGGAGCCATGGGTGGCAGTCCACTTTAGTAGCCTAAAGGTTCTTGAGGACTTATTTATCAGTCAGAGTAGACTGAAAACTGTGATGAGGTGGTATATAATATTACTGCCTGTAACAAAAACTGATATAATACAATAATGTCTTTCCCACTTCTGGTTTGCTTTTGTTGAATAACCTATCAGGATTTGGGTAACTTACAAGGCAGGTGACCAGATCCCCCTGCTATTTTGGCTTAAATCCTTTGTAGTAAGAAGGCATTTGTGTCAAACAATTGATGCTTTTGTGTCAAAAATAGTCATCAGATCTCTTTGTCATGGCAGAAGAGGGTACGTGCAGTACTCTGATCCTCTGGCCATCCTAACTAAGCAAGTCAAGGAGGAGTTGGCCCCAAGTCCTGACATCGCCCAGTCACAGGCCACCTAGGAGGTCATTGTCTCCCTCCGGATTCTTTTATGAAAAAAGCATATACTGGTTGGGAAGATAGCTCAGCAGTCTAAGCGCCTGCCTGGCAAGTGCAAGGACCTGAGTTCAACCCCTGGTGCTGCAAGCCGAGTCAGCCCTGGAACCCCAGGCATGATGGCACATGCCTATAATCCCAATGCTGGGGACGCTGAGACAGGAGGATCACTATGATTCTGAGTTGGGTAGCAAGACCTGTATCAAATATATTAATAAATAATATTAAAACAATAAAAAAACACAGACTCCTGGGGTGGATGCTTTTAGTCAAGTATTTTTATTCTTTGCAGTCAAATGCATATTAACAGCTACAGATTTCAGTAAAATTTGCTTTTCCTAATGGTTATTTTGTGCATTGTGCTCTTCATCTCTTTTTGTAAACAAAGATGAAGGCATCAAAATCATCTTGTTCCACAGATCACTGAGGGTTCATCTGTGAAGAGCAAAACCCCACAGTGGTTCAACTACATCAGAAGCTGGTGGATTCTTCTGACTTTTATTCAAAATTTGGGTTCTCTCCAAATAATAAAAATCATGCAAATACTTTTTAGGACAAGCCCTTATGCAATGTGTATTCTATTTATAAGAATTAGAATTAGCAAGATAAGGATCACTGAGGCCAGTAGCAAGGGTTGTATAATTTAAAAGCAAGAGATTCATTTAAAAAAATTTTTTTAATGTATTTGGTACTGGGTCTCACTACACAGCTTGGATTCATAGTGATCCTCCTGTTTCAGCCTCCCCAGTGCTAGGATTACAGGCCTGTGCCACCATGCCCAGACTCAGTGGCTGCACGCCCAGGGGTGGGGCCAGGGCAGCATTCAGCAAACCCTGGTCCCTGCACTTGCCAAAGCAGGCACTTGGTCCACTGAGCTACCTCACCAGCCCAAGAAATTCTTGAATAACGCTTTTCCTACTCATCTGCTCTAAAGGAGCAGAGTAGTCTTGAGACTTCCAGTAGGAATTCTGAATTTTAATTCTATTTAGCTAATGTAGCTGAGTTAATCTACCCAACATAGTAGTAATAGCACTCAAAGGTCAGGGAAGTTAATTATTATTTTAAAAATATTTTGCCTGTACTTAAAATAGATCACTACTTATGCCTCTTCATGTGGTGGAAACTAAAACTCCTGGAATGTGTGTGTAGTGATTTTGAGTTTCCTGAGAACCATTCTGATGATGGGAAGACAAGTTGCATAAAATGGTTTTAGGAGACTTTATATTTTATCTTTTTTTGTGGAACCAGGGATTGAACTCAGGACCTTGTGCTTGACAGGTAAGTGCTTATTCTACTGCGCCATCTCCCTGGCCCCTCATAAAATGGCTTTAAATGCTTTAAAATGTATGCTTAGATGGTGTTGCTCAAAACAGAAGTGAAAGAAAATGACATCATTGCAAAACATGCCAGTATTGCGATGACAGAAACATTCTAACAGAGTTAGAGAGCCAAGAGAAAGACACTTGCTTGCTCTGGCAGAGCTCCGCACACACTGACTCCGAGCCTACGAGGCAGTGGATGCCAGTCCTTCTCCCTACACTATCCACCTTCCATCGAGTACATATCTTTAATTTTGGGAGTGGGGAGAGGATGGTGAGACGCCCAAGGAGGCCTTCAGTGTTCTCTGGCCTGAAGGCAAATGGAATGCCAGAAGTCTCCCTGTGAGACGTAGTGGGTTAGCTAGATGCACAAGGGTAGAAATAAAGGAATGACTAGAACTATGTAAACATTAAAACAATAATTTTTAATTCTGTTTTTTTAAAAAAAAAATCCCTGGTAGGGCTTGTTTACCATGTGCAAGATACAGGGTTCAATCCCCAGCCACGCAAAATAAATAAATAGAAGCCCTTGAAGTACCTCCTCTCATGTGTCCTCAGCCCGAATATGGGGCCACCGTCCCTTACTCAAATGATAAAGAAGACTCAGAAAGTGAGTAACCAACCAGAATGCGCCACTCCTGAAGGCCATTTCTGTGAGCAAGGAAAAAGAATAGGCCAATCACCGTTGATTTCACCACCAGCAGTTTGTCAGTGCGGAAATATGAGCTGCTGAGATTTCTTGGAAAAACTTTACGGGGTTACGAGTACATGAAGGTGTAAAAGTGAGCCGTCGCCTGCCGCGTCATTCCATGGGCTCACTGCATGCTCCTTTCTGACTGGAGAGCCTTACACGCTCCTCTTTCCCATGCTCCACACTGGGGCACAGCCCCAAACACAGAAAGTCATGGCACCAAAGAAGCCGTTATTCTCGAACTTACTTGTTATCCAGAAGACATTTATATTTTTCAAAAAGAGCAATTCTTTTAAAAATTTTTATTACTACATGTTTGCAGCACATAATGGTTACATTCATTGTGAGGTACATGTACCCAACACACTTCAAAACTCCTCCACCCATTAAAATTTCTTCTCTTTTCTTTCTATTTTTGTCTAGTATCAGATTTAATTATTTTAATTAATTTTTTGGCGGGGATGAGGATGGAACTCAGGACCTTGTGCTTGCCAGGTAGGCACTTATGCCACTGAGCTATCTCCCAGGCCCTATTGTATAAATTTTTATCAAGCTAATTATCATAAACACAGATTAGCAGCCAGACAAACAGGCCAGAAAGCATATAAAGCAATTATTATAAATCAAGATATACTTTAGGAAGAACAATTATTGCCCTTGCATGACTTAGAGTCAAGGTGTGAAGAAAAACACATACATACTAATAAGGATAACATTAGGTAATACCTTTCCAGGATAGTTTTTTTTTTTTTCAATCATCCCACCAATATTAACCATTTCATGGCATTCTTGGATGTACTGAATTCCAACAGAAGTTAAGAAATCAAGATCTCTGTTCTAAGAGATTACATTCTAGTGTGCAGACACAAAGGTAGTAAGTGTGAGACCAACACACACAAACAGGGTAATGGTAAGAGCTGTAGAGAGCCAGGCATGGTGGCACTCATCTACAATCCCAGCACTTGGGAGGCTAAGGCAGAGGAGGTCCCCACCATGAGTTCGAGGCCAGCCTAAGCCCTGTTTAAAAAAAAAAAAAAATCTGTGGAGCCTATAGGCAGGTGAGGTGAGACAGACAGTGGGGCGGGAGCTCTTTCTTCCAGGAGGATCAGAGAAGGCTTGTCTTCAAAGGTAGCATTCAACCTGAGACCTGAGTAATGAGAAGACAGCTGTGAACACATATGAGGGAAGAGCATTGCAGGCAAAGGGAGCAGCCCACAGAAAGGCACTAGGATGGGGACGAGGAAGAGAAAAAACGTCAGTGAGCTACGGCAGAGTGAGTAAGGGACAGTGGTGGCAGCTGAGCATGGCTCATATTGGCCCTAAGCAACAGGTCACAGGAACAACTGGAGATTCATTCAAAGCCTATGGGATGCAGATCTCCTGTGGGTGGTGAGAGACAGAGGACTCTGGCCTAAGCCACGAGGTGGCCTGTACACCCCCAGTGGGCATGGTTTAGGGCTGATTTGGGCAGCTTTGTAGCATTTATAAATCTAGGTAATTAAGAGTTAGGAAAGATGAAAGTGGCATGGTAGTAAAGAGACTTTCCAAACAGAGGCATTCTTTGTGAAGGGAGCCAGGGACATAGCTCAGAAATACAGCACCTGCCTGGCAAGCACAAGGTCCTGAGTTTGATTCCCAGAACCGCCTTCCTCCCCAAAACCTATATGAAAGGAAGCAAGAACAATACCTGAAGTCTGGCTACTTGGATTGGAAGACTGGGGAGACAGGGCTTGAGAGATGTGATGAGATCATACTGTGTATCGTGCCTGCTATAAAGTTCGCTGAATAAGTGAATCCTCTAGCCAGTTCTTTGGCAACTGCATGGTAGGCAGGGTGAGAATCTGAAAGGTGGGAGGCAGATGCCTCAGGCAAAGTCTCTGGGCTCCTATCAGAGGCCTCACTGGCAAGTGTTAATGGCAAGTGTTAACTACTATGGTTAATTTAGCAAAGCCAGGGCACTGCTCCCTGTCCAGAGTTGTGAGGAATCCACAAAAGAGCAGGCGCTCCGGAGAAGTTAGAATGAAGTCACATATGTTGGAAGAATAAACCAGAAATCCATCGTACTAATTTATAGCAGAAAGTACCATTTTCTGGGCATCCAAATGCCTATCTCTTATTTTCAGATACCGTGTCATTAAATTAGTAGTGGCATTAAATTAGTAAAATAGCATGGGGGTGGAGCCAAGCATGAAGGGACTTTTCACCTAGGCACAGTAGGCCCCAAAATTCTCCTCCCTCTTGCGCCTAATTGTTCTTGGCTCTGTTCAGCCTCTTCCTCATAGAGTATGATGACTCACCACTACCAGGTTTGGTTCTCAGATTCCCCAACCAAAAACTAACAAAAACTACAACTAGAACTGCTTAGCCCCTTGCAGAGCACTTTGCCTGCATCATTGTATCTAATTCTTACAAGCTTATGAGATAGGCTCCCCTTCACAGGGGAGGAAACTGAGATTTAGAAGGTTATGGACCTCACCTGAGAACAAAGGGCTCTTGAGTGACACAACCTGGACTCACTCAGGTCTGCCTGACTCATCTGCAGAAGCTTTTCTTCCTGTGTTTATCTTTGATTATTGACCCTTCACAGGAGTCTTGTCCTCTGGACTGATTCCTCTTTCCTATGTAACTCTGAGGGCAACCTCAGTTCCCAGATCACCACACCCAAGATGAGACCTCAGGAACTCTCCAGAACAAAATTAAAATCTTTAAATACCTCCCTATTCATCCACACTAGAATCAAGCATCTAGCATGAGCTGCAGGCCTCTCCACAGCTTGGGCTTCAGTTTTCTTCTTGTACTTGTACCCAGGATGCACTAGAATCACTAAGGCACTAAAAGTGGATACATGATGGCTGCATTTTCTTCAGCCTCTGGCCTGGCCCCTTGAGGGTGGCTAATAGCCATATATAAGCAGCATAGCCATTCACCCTTGCCTGTCACGATTATAGATGTACATGTATTAATTCACTAAACCCACAAATTACCTTATGACACTGATACTATTAAGTAGACCTACTTAATAAATGAAATGATTGAGGCATAAGGAAGGTAATTAATTTGCCCAGAATCATTAGCAAGTAAGTAGTAGAGCTGGATTTATCCAGATAATCAGAACAAGAGCTATATGTTGTGTCGATTGCAGACACTCACCACCATTAGATTTCTGTTCCTGAATTTGGATGCTTACGTTCTGATGAAAACAGGCTACCAAGGACTGACTTCCAGGTGCTGGGGTAGAGGAGAGAGAAAATTGCAGGGAAAAATTTGACTAGGCCCCTCAGAGCCCTCCTAGGCCTGGGATAGAACCACACAGGCCCAGTCTACTGCACAAATCTTTTTTTTTTTTTTTTTTTTGTGGAACTGGGGATTGAACTCAGGCCCTTGCGCTTGCCAGGGAAGCGCTTATTCCACTGAGCCATCTCTCTGGCCCCAAAGTAGCCAGAGAACCTGTTTTGTTTTTTTTTTTTTGCGGAACCGAACCGGGGATTGAACTCAGACTCCTGCGCTTGCCAGGGAAGCGCTTATTGCACTGAGCTGTCTCCCCGGCCCCTACTGCACAAATCTTGACACCGCATTTTTCCAAACTGAGCAAAGAAGTAATGTCAGCTTCAACACCAGCTCCTTCGAAATTCCTGGTTCTTTCTCCCTCAGCCTCACCCACTGTACCCTATTGCTCGAAACAGATTTCATAATTGAGTTGAAAGGCAGTCTTGAGAAAAAAAGCCTTTGTGAAAGCTATACTTAGCCATTTTAAAATAGCCTACCCTGAAACAATTTGCATGTGTATGTGTGTGTGTGTGTGTGTATGTGTGTGTATGTGTGTGTGTGGGTGTGACTGTGTGTCCCAATCACCATCAGCAAAGGGGGGTGGCAGACTGGCATAGATCCTAGGTAGAAGAATTTAAAGGGAAGTAGGGAATTCTGAAGGTGGTGGCTTAGCCTGCCGTACTCCAGGACTGCTTACAAGAATCCAGCCTTGAGCACCAAGGAGAAAAATTGCCATCCTTCTCAGCTCAGCTCTGCCCAGGACCATGAGGGGTCTCTGTTGCTCTCTATTTTGCTATCTATTCCTGCTAGTTCTTGGGCTTTGAGATGTGTATAGGGCAGCTTTCCTGAGTGATCACTGAGCCCCGGGGCAAGGTTCCAAAGCCTGAGGTAGAGGAGATGATGCTGAGAGCACACATTTATCCATTTACCCATTGTGCTCGGTTTCTGTTCAGTCCTTGAAGGTAGGGGGCAAGGCGGGGTAAGAGGCTGTCATTTGTCCGCGTCCTGTAGCTCATAAGGCAGGGGGACCGGGAAGTGAATTCATGGCACATGGGAACCACTCTGGGATTGCTTGGAACCAGTATGAAGACACCAGCCAGAGCAAGTGTCTAATGAGCAGGATCCCAGAATTGGCTGGGTACAGTGGAGATGGCCGATATTTTACTCTCAGGGAGGAAAAATGAGCAGGTAGATGTGGACAGGCACTATATAGAGGATCTCTGCTCAGAAGGACCTAACCCAGAATGCAAAGCTCCCCAGGAATAGCATGGCATGTATTCCTAAATCAAGCTGCCTGGGCCACACCCCAGCTCTGCCTCTCAGACCCACCCCAACATATGCAGGGCTTGGGCAAGAGCATAGCAGAAAGCCACAGACCATCTTTCTGAGTATGAAATTTAAAATAGCTACCAAGGCAACAAAATGCTAAGCAAAATATATTTCACCCTCCTTTGACACATAAGCTTCATGACAACGTTGAAGGCCAGGTTCGAGTTTAGAGTTCTGAGGCTGGGGATATGGCTCAGTGGCACAAGTGCCTGCCTGGCAAGTGCAAGATCCTGAGTTTGGTTCCTAGTACAAAAAATTTTTAAAAAGGTAGCATTCTGAGACTGAACAAAGAAGATGAGAAAGTGAGCCCCAGCCCACAGTCCACCCCTTCTCTTCCATTGCCCTTTCTAAGGAATCTGTCCAGTAGCTGGACACTGGGACTGCATATTCAAGCTCCATCTACAACTTTCACGAAACGCTTCCTTGTGACCGTTGACTGGGCCATTCAGATGGCACCATCCACCCAAAGGAAGATGGACCCCAGGAATGAAAGCAGGCAGACTCGCGGCCATGTAGGTTGGGAATTCCACAGCTCCCCAGGACCCAGGTGTGGCCCTGAGGTGGGTGGGCTCGCTCCCAGAGGAGAGAGGCATCCCCAGACAATGGCCAGAGTAGGACATTCTAAGGCAGGGCCCCTCGAGGACGGGTCTACGGGTTGTCGTCACCAGTTTCTTGTTGTGTAACTTCAGACACTTTAATCAGTCTGTGCTTTGCTTTGCTTTGCTTTCCTTGTTTATAAAACTAAGATAATTATAAGGTAGGAGTAACTGAAGAATCAGTGAGTTTATTCAGTATGTGCAAAATGTTTAGAACAGTACTTGGCAAATAGTAAGTATTACATAAATGCTAGCAATTAAATGTGATTGTTATTTGGGCTTAGTCAGGGATCCTCACCATGTTAACAGACTGAGTGCAAAAGTCCTTGATTTCCTGATTGGTAAATGAGCAAGCACTAGCCCTGGAGAAGTTAGTTCTCAGCCCGAAGTTTTCAAGGAACAGTAACTGGATAGGTGGGGCGGTGGACAGAAAGGAGTGGGATGGGGCCAAGTGGGATATTCACTGCTAATTCACTTGGGCAGGAGACCTTGCCTTTATTCACTGCACCTTCCTGGGGCAAGAGGGAAAGAGGGATAAGGAAAATATTTAATAGGAGAGTGAGGAAATCAACACAACCATGGCCGGGCATTGTGGCACACACCTGTAATCCTAGCACTTGGAGGCTGAGGCAGGAAGGTCACTGAGAGTTTGAGGCAAGCGAGGGCTAAAAATTGAGTTCAAGAGCAGCATGAGCTGCACAGCAAGGCAACACGATCATTCCTATCAGGGGTAAAGGCAGTGAAGAAAATCTGAGCGGATATTTTGAGAGGGAATGACTAGTGAGGGGAGGTAGTCAGGGAGGTGGTGTCCTATTGGACACCGTCTCAGTAGGACAGTGTCACAGAAGACCTCTCCTACCACACGATCAAAATGAGGACAAACTAGCTGTGTAAAGAGTCATAAAAAAGGTGTTCAACAAAAAAAGCAGCTAGTCAGGGTCCTAATGTGATAATTTTACCAGATTTAAGGGAAAGTTCACCTGGGATTCTTTCAGGGTTCTTGGTATCCTGAAAAAAGAATTGCACAATATACACAAGGAAAAAAAAAGGATATGGTCTACAGGGGAAGAGGGCCTCAAGGAGAGGGAAAAGTATTCTTTTGTACCCAAAATTCCTAGGTTAGTTTTCCCCTCATGCAAATGAGACATCAGAATAGTTGCCCTAGTAACAATTCACTTGGCCTGGTGCCAGATTTAAACTGCCCTATGGAAAGAAAGACTTGTAAACAAAGAGTTGAAACAGCACCTTTCTAATTGGTCCCATAAACAGTGCCAGATTCAAATGCGGATTCAAAATATTGCTTCTAACTGGTTCTGTGTACAGTGCTTAGGGACTGGGGGGTCATCCTGAGTCCTGTGTTCTTTGCAGGTCCTCTGAAAGGAGTCCTTTTACGACTCTTGACATATTCTGTCCCATTAGTTATCTGATTTGTCCCAGCCCTAACCTGAGTAGTGTGCTTGACACAATAAGAACCAGAAGACCAATGTAGTTTAAAACTAGTTAACAAGGTGCTGAGGAGATAGCTCAGAGGTCTAAGCCTGTCTGGCAAGTGCAAGGACCCAGTTTTGATCCCTGGTACTGCATGTTGTGCCAGCCCTGCACCAAGCCAGCCACCAAAACTGGGAGTGGTGGCACATACCTATAATCCCAGCACTGGGGAGGCTGAGACAGGATGATTGCTATGAGTCCGAGCTGTATAGTGAGACTCTGTACTAAAGAAATAAAATTGAAAACAACAATAACAAAAAACGTAGTTAGCAAGGGGAAGTGTGACGAGAGACAGAAAGCAGAAAGGAAGAGAAAGGGACTAGACCAAACACCAATCAAAATTTAATATGCCTCCCCACCTGTCTCATTAAAGGCCAGGTTCTGATTCAGCAGATCTGAGGTGAATTCTGAGATTCTGCATTCTTAGCATGCTCGCTGGTCATGCCAATGCTATTGGTGGCAAACTACGTTATTATTATTTTTTTTTAATGTATTTAGTACAGTGTTTCATTACATAGATTGGACTCATAGTGGTCCGCCTGCCTCAGCCTCCCAAGTGCTGGGATTACAGGTGCACACCATCATGCCCAGTCTCAGTCACCGTCTCAGAGTACCCCAGGGGTGGGGCAGGCACTGCATGCCAGAGATGGAACCCTGGTCTCTGAGTCTGCCTAAGCAGGTGCTTTAATCTGCTGAGCTATCTGACCAGCCCCAGCAACACATTTTTATTGTAACTACTTGTACTGAGAGACATTTGGATGAACTTCAGCATTAAATGACTTGATCTTGTTACATTTGTAAAAAAAAAAAAAAAAAAAACTTGCTCCGGCTATGTGGAGACTGGTTAGGTGTAACAGTTAAGTCTGTAAAGTAATTTCAGGTGCAAATGACCTAGGTGGGAGGTGGAGAGGACCCACATCAGACTGCGCAAGCACAAGCGGAGGATCGACAAAAGTCAATAAGCAGCACGTGTTTGAGCCAGGCTACTTCAGTGGAGGGAGGGGGCAGTTAAAGACAGAACTGATGAAACTCTTAGGAGTGGGGCCCAAGAAACGAGAAACAAGGTGCGGTGTGTTTACTAAACTGGCCGAAGATAGAGAAAAAGCGAAAAAGGGAAGCTTAAGCTTGATATCTTAAGACTGAGACAGCACTTACTTATTCCAGTGGAAATAGTCAAAACCATGAATCTTGAACTCAAGTGAATTTAGGTCTTACAATATAGATTCGGAAGCACTAGTTTGCAGAGAGCCCTTAAGTGCACAACTTGGGGTGAGATTGCTTAAGGGAAGTGTGAGAGATGAGGAAGCAGTAGGAGGCAGACACTAATTTTTGGGTCTTCAGAACTCAGAAGTCACAAGAAAAGAGAGTCAGGGGATAGGGCTGAGGAGAAGTTGGTAGTAAAACACTGAGAAAACAAATAAAAGAGGGAGTAGGCGGAATAGTAGGCCTGAAAAGTGCCAGCCCACATTCTCATCTGAAGAACCTGTCAACACATCGCTTTCCCTGCAAAGCCGGCTTTGAAGATACAATTAAGGTTAAGAACTTGGGGTGGGGAGATTATGCTGGATTATCTTGGTGGCCCCGTATAACCATTCTTGTTTTAAAAAATAGAAAAGAAAGGCAGAAGGGGTCGCATAGGAGACTGTCAAGCAAGCTGTGCTCTCCTGAAAAAAAGAAGCCCCTTGCCTCGATCTTTACCTGAGCTTTACTTCAGTCCTACTCACTGATATAAGCAGAGCTGGCTATATTGAAGCAGATGTTCCCTTAATTGGCCAAAAGAATGTGATGGAGACAGGCCAGGGCCTGATGAACCTCAGCACAAATGACCAGCAAAGCAGATCAGAACTGAGACCCTGGCTGATGACTACAATGGGAACTCCAGTAACAGCCTGTGGGAATCCCAGGGCTATGACATGAGATAACATCTCAACTGAGGCCATGGGACTCTGAAAGAGTTATACCTTCATGAAAGTAAAGGTGCCAGCCTTGCATGGGTACTTGCATCAAACTACCCATTGTACCACTAACTGGAGGATCTCTGAGCGTGGTGGAAGAGTGCTGAGTTTTTCCTTACAGCTATGCCTCAGTTTCTCTTACTTGGCACTCTGCCTCAATCTCCACTCACCTTCCTAACTGAAACCAATAAAAGCCATGAGCTCCTGGATTCATCGCCTTTTGTTCCAGGAAGCACTGGGTAAGGGAAGGCAAGATGGCTCAGTTGGCTAAGTACCTGCTTAGGCAAGCACGGGGACCAGGGTTTGATCCCTGGCACTACATGCTGTGCTGGCCACACCCCTGGGCATGCTGTGCTGGCCACTGAGACCAGGTGTGATGGTGCACACCTGTAATCCCAGTGCTCGGGAGGCTGGGAGGAGGAGGATCACTACAAGTCCTAGCTGTATACTGAGACCCTGCACTAAATGCACAGAGCACTGGGTCATCCCAGAGCCTCACTTGTAGAATTCTCTTTTTGGGGATACAGACCTTCGTGAGTGTGGCCACCAGACAGCACTTGACAAGCGGTGGGGTGTGGAGCAGGAAGACTAACATAAAATCAAAAAACATCAGTGTGCTACAATGTGGCAAGAAGAGAATAAGGGCTGCTGGACATGACTGAATTTGAGATTTCATGCTGGAAGGAAAGTTATTTTAATTATTATTATTATTTTTTTTTTTTGCATTTTAGGGAAGGGTCTTCAGGGCTCACTACTAGATCGGACTTGGAGTAATCTGTCTGCTTACAGCCTCGCAAGTGCTAGGATTATAGGCATACACCACCATGCCCAGTCTCAATTGCCATTTTAGTGCGCTCCAGGGGCAGAGCCAGCATGGCAAGTCCTGGGATTGAATCCCAGCCCCTGTACCTGCTTGCAGGTAATTTAATCCACTGAGCTATTTGGCCAGCCCTATTTAATAAGTATCTCTCCTTATGAAATTTTCAAGAAAGGAATTTATGGAAGAATTTGCTTCTTCAATAAACCACAGTCCTTCCTCTACTCAAAGAACTCTTCAGGCTGCTAGAAGGACAGAAATGAGTTAAACGGAAGGGTGAGCCAGACAGCTCAGTTGGACTAAATTGCCTGCTTAGGCAGAGCGCAGGGGTGAGGGTTCTATCCAGAGCACCACAAGCAGTGCCAGACCTGTCCCCGGGCATGTTGAAACAGGCTTGAGACTGGATAGGGTGGCAGGCACCTATAATCCCAGCTCTTGGGAGACTGAAAACAGGCGAATCACTATGAGTCTGACCTATGTAGAGAGACCCTGTAGACCCTGTACTAAATATATTAAAAAAGAAAGAAATAAAAGAAGTTAAACTGAAAGCTCATCTGCACCTCAGAGAAAGACAAGGAATTTTGAGGTGTGAAGGTAGCATGATGCCAGCCACGGGTGATCGGTACACAGCCGGACAATGCGGACCAACTTCTTCAAACTACAGCTTTTCTGCTTCTCTTGGGAGTGGAGATTACTATGCTAAAACATAAAAGAAATGTTCTGATGTAAATGGAAGGGACAGATTTTGGTGATAGTAGAGTGTAGCTTATCATTAAAGGAAATGGAACAGATCTTTGTAAATAGCACAAGTTGTCCACCTTTGGGGAGTGAGTTCCTGTAATGCAGTGAAGACCATCATGTCTCAGGGGTTTTTCTTGAGCTACCTTTTCTGAATTACTTGAAAAGAGCAATGGCTTGGTCAGTTTTATAGTGAGGATGTTAACAATTTTCTGTTTTTATCTAGGAAAGAAGAAGAAGGAAAATAGGGAGGCAGTATGTGTAATATCTGTGTTTTGAATTGATATTTGGATTGAATAATTATTTCTTACTTGATTCAGCTAAATTTTATGTGATAAATACTTATTCAAGAATAATCACTTTGGGAACTGAAGGGAGAATCTATAAATAAAGGTTTATTTTTATGATCTGAAAAAAAAATTCTGTCTTTGTCTTTATTTCCATCTACATACCATATTGCTGGATGAGAGACTGATACCTCCAAGAGAGGTTTGATAAGGTCAGAAAGAAGTGATGGTGGAAGATCATCCATGTGAGACTGGATCTCTTGTTGCTAGCTTTGAAGATGGAGACCTGGAGAATTCTGTCCCCAGGCCAGAGTTTGGACTAGGAGCAGAAACTATCAAAGAAGGGAGGGGAAGACAGAAAGGAATGGGACTGAGGAAGGTAAGACATGTGCAGCTAATCCATCTGAAATTCATGGGCAGGCACTTTTCTAGGTTCTACATGATAAGTGAGCAAGACAGACATGGCCGAAGAATGCAGGTGGCCTCTAGAAGCTTGGCAATGACCCTTGCTGACAACTTCCTGAGACACAGGACCTCAGGTCTATAGCCATAAGAAGTGAATTCTTCCAGCAACCTGAATGAGCAAGAAAGTGAATTTTCTACAAGAACTTTTAGAAGGGATTCTAGTCCTGCCAAAACCTTGATTTTAACCCAGTGAGACCTATGTTGGATTTCTGACCTACAGAAATATAAGACAGTAATTGTGGATTGTTTTAAGCCACTTACCTATCATCTATCTCTCTATCTATCATCTATCTAATCCATTTACTTTTGGTGGTGCTGGGAGTTGAACCCAATGAGCACTGAACTAAATCCCCAGTCCTTTTTATTTATTTTTAATTTTTTAAAAAATTTTGAGACAGGGCCTTACTAAATTGCCCAGGCTGGCTTCAAACTTGTGATATTCCTGCCTCGGCCTTGAAAACACTTGAGATTACAGGATGTGCCACTACACCCAATTTAAGCAACTACATTTGTGGTAATTTACTACTGTAGCAATAGGCAATGAATACAAGTCTTTAAACTAAAAGGGCAAATGAGAAAGTCTTTCAAGAAGGAGGTGCTATTAACTGTGTCCCAGACAGCTGAGAAACTGCATGAGAGGGAAACAGCTGTATCCATGGCACGGGCAACACAGAGATTGCTGTGACAAGCACTTTCAGTGCAGTGGTGAAATCAGAAGTGGAAGGCAGAGGGGTTGGGAGGGGCTGGTTGTGGGGGTGCAGGGCAGGCAGAGAAAGCAGAAGCAGTGAGTACAGACAATTCGGAAGGAAAGTGTTGCTGTAAAGAGAAGCAAAGGAATGAAACAGTGCCAGGAGAGGGGTGTGAAGTCATCCAAGATGCACTTTGCATGTTGATCTTGTGGGGAATAGGGGGGGATCAGGAGCAAATCCTTGAATGGCAAAGAGGGGTCAGGACCCAGGTGGAAGGGGCCGGCCTTGATAAGAAGGAGCTGGCAGAGGCCCAAGACAACAAATAAGTGCCGGGTGCCCAGTGCTTTGTAGTGTGACACAGGGAAAAGTGTTCCTGTGGCTTCTGTATTGTCATCAAATTGGTTGTATGGAGGTCTTGGGTAAGAGGGCAAGAGAGAGCAAAGTATGTTGGAGGTTTGGGGAGAGAGAAAGGTTGCATAATGTTTTATCTGGGAATGTGAGAAGCAGCTGGGTGACAGAAATGGAGTATCATTACCTCAGGAAGGAAGCAGTCCTTGCTGTCTCTCTGCTCCCCATGGCTAGGACTGTGGGGAATCTGGGATCCTAGTTGGGCTCTGGAGGATGTTACTTACTTGCCACATAACCTGGGTTTCTTCAGCTCCATTTGGTCCTGTTTGGCTCATCACATCCATCAAGCCCAAGTGCTCTTTGGAATGCTGAGCATTGCCCAAGAGGGAATCATGCTTGTGTGTGGAATAGAGGACCTGCTCCTCCCAGCCCCCAGCCACCTGAATGTCTGCCCTCGGGGGTTGTACTAGTGCTGGTCATGAGCCTTCAGACTTAAAGAGGCTCTGGTTCAGGCCTTGTTGTGTGGGTAATTTGGGGAGAACCTTACAATAAATAAGCCATACTGTGGTCAAAGAGAGATAACCTTCTCTTAGGGGAAAACAGGGATCAGAGAACTGAAGTTCTTTAATCAGCTGAGATACTGGACACCATTCAGTTCTGTTAGGCTCCAAGTTCATGATTTCTTTCATGTGTTTGTTTTCTAGGAGTGGGATGAGGGGTAAAGGAGCCAGTAATAACTGAGTGCTTGCTTACCAGGGTGCATGATCCCGGCAGGATATGCAGCATCTATCTCAGTGGCTGAAAACTTCTCTGTCTAACAAGGAGAAAGACTACTTCACCATTAACCTGAGCCAATCAGAGGTTAATAAAAAGTGATTAAACTTTGGGTGGAGGCCATGCTGAGTTCACTGAAGACTCCCCCCAAAGCCCCCAAGGAAATAACAACAAGAATAGAAACCATGATGTTCTCTGCAAATGCTTTTTCTCCTCCTCTCAGTTCCCTAAAGCAGTGAAGTGATTCCATCTTTTTTCCTCTAATAGAAGGCAAAAGCAAACTATATGTGGTGGGTCTGAATGTAGAATACAATTCCTTTAAGTCTCACAAAAATATTCAGATGTGGAGGAGGAGAACAGAAACTGGATAGAAGATATAAAGAGAAGTAAGCAGACATTCCCTCCAAGGTGCCTGCCTAAAACTCTCCACTTCTGTTATTCATCTGCTTGTTACACTGCTGCACACACAAGCTGGTTTTTTCACCATCATGGTAGATATATGAAACATTTTTTTCTCTTAGCAATGGATAGAACTAAGTCAAAACTCAACGAAGACAAAAAGAACTGAATAACAAACACCTTGACATTAACTAGTATTTCTGGAACTTGACACTCAACATCTCGTACAATGCACATTTCTGTAAAAAACATGCAGCTGGGCATGGTGGTGCATGCCTGTGATCTCAGCACTCAGGAGGCTGAGGCAGGAGGATTACTGCAAATTCAAGACCAGTCTAGGCTACAAAGTGAGTTCAAGACCAGCTTGAACCACATTGTGACACTCTGTCTCAAAAGAGATTTTTTAAAAAAGAAGAACAAGTAGATTTTCACCAGGAAAAACTATATGCAGAATCATGAAACCCCAAGAATTTGAGAATTGTCAAACACAATGTTACATGCCTTTATTCCCAGCCACTTGGGAGGATAAAACAGGAGGATCACAAGCTTTAGGCCATTTGGGGCAACTTAGTGACACCCTATCTCAAAATTTTAAAAGAGTGGTGGCTGGGGATGTACGTCAGTGGTAAAGCAATTGCTTGGCATACATAAGGGATTGAGTTCAAGCCTAACTACTTAAGAAAAGGTAAGGATTAAAACCATACAAAATCATAAAATATTATTTATTTAAAATTAAATTAGAAGGGCCGGCCAGATAGCTCAGCAGACTAAAGAGCCTGCTTAGGCAGAGCGCAGCAGGCAGGGGTCGATCCCCAGTGTGCCTTGCTGGCCCCCCCTCCGGGGCATGCTGACACTGGGATTGAGACTGGGTGTGGTGGCATGCCCCTGTAATCATAATCCCAGTGCTTGGGAAGCTGAAAACATGAGAATCACTATGAGTCTGTAGTGAGACCCTGTAGACCCTTGGCTAAATACATTTTAAAAAGAATTAAATTAGAAATCAATTACATTCAAATATTTAGAAAAATCCTAAAGATTTGGAAATAAAATGGTAAATTTCTAAATGAAATCACATAAATATAATTAGAACAGAAAATGTTGTAGACTGGTACAACCATTGTGGAGGTCAGTGTGGAGACTCCTCAAAAGAGTAGGACTAGAAATCCCATTCAAGCCAGCTATCCCCCTACTGGGAATTTTCCAAGAGGAACTGAAAACATTGTATGATAGTGATATATGTGTACCTATGTTTATAGCAGCACAATCTGTGATAGCAAAATCTTGGAAACAACCAAGATGTCCATCAAATGAGGAATGGTTGAAAAAGATATGGTATTTCTATATAATGGAGTATTACTCAGCTATTAAGAATGATAAGCTTGACGCATTTATACTGAAGTGGATGCTGCTTGAACATATACTCATAAGTGAAATAAACCAGACACACATGTGCAAATATCGTATAGTCTCCCTAGTATAAGAAGCGAAAAGCAGAAATACAAACGGAATTGTACAACAACAACTAAAAACAGTTGAGTCAGATAAGGCAAAGTGAATGGCATGTGCTGCAGGATACTAATCAGCTTTTCTTCTGGATGGTTAACAACCTAAGTTCACAGATCAAATTTGGAGAAATAGAAGAGCCACAAGGCCAGCCAACATTTTGGCCTAGCCTTTCAAGGTCAGCGAAGACTCAGGACATAGGAGAACCTGTACTGCAACATCATGAAACTCAGTTGAGCTCCAAATTTTCTGAACAAGGAGATTATGGAGCCACAGAAGAAAGAGATTGAAGTTCTATAGTGTGCTTAGCGAGAGTCACATGAAGAGAAAACTTTCTCTTAAGCTCTCACAGAGAGCAAACTGGTCAAGCATTGGCCGTGACTCATCCACATGGATGTCACAGACAAAGGATCTACAGAATAATGTACAGGACTACAAGATAAACCCTGAGAGGACTTCACTGACCACATAAGAAATATAAAGTTCATGTGTTGGTATATAAGTCTTGATCTACCTAGGTCTTAACCATCCAGCAGAAAAGTATAAAAATGAAGTATACATTGTGGGGCCATAATATTAAGCTGAGCTGTAAATGGCTATGGTCAACAACTTCTTTGAATAACTCACTATTGTTGTGGAATGCTGGACTGTGTTGGACTGTGTCATCAAGTTCAGGCACCTAAATTAGTTGAATGACAATGGAGTGCCCATCTTTGACAGGTGTAGACAAAGGAAGGGGTATAGAAAGGAAGAATCATGATGTGTGTGTATGGACAGCATAGTTGGGATAGATAATGCCGTGCTTCTGCATAATTCTATGAGAGGCAAGATCTGCACTAATGGTGGTTGGACAGGATATTATGTCGGCTTCTAGTACTATGGACAACCACTAGGAAAATAACAAGGTAGAAAGTATTAATTATTGAATCTTTGATGCAATTCAGGTATAAAATTAAGATACGCAAATAGCTACACTCTCTTAATTTACTGATAAGAGACATCTGCTATAATAATGTCTGTAAATATAATATCATGTATGCACCTTCTACAATACCAAAACATTATGAAAACAGTTTACAATGTATTAATTTATCAAATCCATCTTGTCAAGGTATCTTAAAACTGTCTCATTGATATTTGTACTTCAATAAAATAAAATAAAAAAAGAAAGTGTTCAAACTGGGGCAGAAGGAAGTACATTTGAATGTAGAATCAGAAGTTTACAGTTATGTAATTTGTTGGCACAACAGCATTGTGGGAAAGATACAGTAACACAGATGGCAAGGAGGGAGTCTATACAGGCTCAGAAATAACCCTCAGGAGAGGGCGTTGGAACTGAGAACAAACTATAGTCAAATAAATAAATGTATTATGAAGTGGATTGTGTCCCCTGAAAAGAAGCTAAAGTCCTAACCACTCAGTACGTCAAAATATCTTACTTGAACATACAATCTTTACAGAGGTAATCAGGTTAAGACGAGGACATTAGGGTGGGCCCTAGTCTACCAGGACTGCAACCTTACCAGAGAGAACTCAGACACAGAAACCAACATACCCAGGGGAAGGACAATGCGAGGCACAGAGAAAAGCCATCAACAAGCCCTATGAGCCAAGAGACGCTTGGCCTTGGGAAAGCCTGGCCAAGACAGAGGCCTCCCACAGCGGCTCCCCAACAGCGCTCTAGATCTGAGATAGGGTAGTAGGAGTCTATTATCTAAACTATGTGCTTCTCTGTTGCCTCAGCCCCAGCAAATGACCTCAGTAAGGAGGAAAAAGGAAAAAGAAAGAACATTTGAGATACCCTTCCTCTGACAGCAGAAAGAACACAGTGAGCCCAGGCTCAAGGCATGAGCCAGCACTTTTGGCACTATATCCTGAAGGCCCAGGCCAACATGCATCTGTAGGCCTTAAGAAAATATCTGCAAAGATACTAGGGGAATGGATTGATCCCACAAAATCAATATTAATAATTATTTATTTAAATGGGATGTCTTCATTACCTGCTAAATTTATTACTCATAAAAGCTGTATTACATTTGAACACAACTTGTTGCTGAGACTTTCTTACTTTGCAGTAAGTCTCAGTGGGCACAATAATTACTAAAAAATCCAGATAATAACAAAACAAAGGAGTTATTCATGCCGGGCGTGGTGGCGCATGCCTGTAATCCCAGCACTCAGGAGGCTGAGGCAGGAGGATTGTTGAGTTCGAGACCAACCTGAGCTACAAAGTGAGCTTAAGGCCAGCCTGAACTGCATAGTCTCAAAAAAGACAAAAAAAAAAAAAAAAAAAAAAAAAAAAAAAAAAAAAAAAAAAAAAAAAAAAAAAAAAAAAAAAAAAAAAAAAAAAAAAAAAAAAAAAAAAAAAAAAAAAAAAAAAAAAAAAAAAAAAAAAAAAAAAAAAAAAAAGGGCTGGGGAGATGGCTCAGTGGAATAAGTGCTTCCCTGGCAAGCACAAAGGCCTGAGTTCAATACCCAGTGCCAAAAAAAAAAAGGAGTTACTCAAACTTTATTTCCAAAGCAAAATTCTGAACACTGCTTCCAAAGCTTTTATTCAGAAAAACTATAAAAGATTGAAGGATGTTGGTGTATTTAGCTATAACTGATAAGAAATTAGAGGGAGAGCCTATAAAATCAAAGTTAATGACATTCTGAAGACACTGGGTAGGGCTGGGGAGATGGCTCAGTGGAATGAGCACTTCCATGGCAAGTGCAAGGGCCTGAGTTCAATCCCCAGTTCCATTTAAAAAAAAAAAAAAGAAGACACTGGGTAAGCACGAGCTTAGGGAGACAGGGGAATGAGAGTGGGAAAGGGTAGGAGAGGCAGGCAGGGCCCACAGGCCAGGAGCAAGGACCAGGATTTCCTTGGTCAGTGAGAAGCCACTGGAAAATCTGACTGTACTGACAGGCCAGGCCAGACTGTCTGCCTTTTTATGTGATGGAAGCCTACTTCAGATCTCCACAGAACTGTGAGGAGTAACCATTTGGCAGAAGCATGAGGAATCCCTCTCCCCTGCCTGTTGCTACCTACTTCACCACAGCTTTAAATCCAGGGAAGTGTCTCTGACTCATGTTCTGTTATTACACTCTTGAGACTCCATTGTTCTTCAATGCCTTTTATATTTTACAATCATACATTTATTTATGGAAATTTTTATGTGTTTTTTCTTCTCTTTCTATAAACATAGAAAACAGGGACCAAGTTATTGCATTTACCACCAGGGAAAGATACAGGGTTTGTGGGGCCTGCACTTTTATCATAGGGGAGGATTCCTTAAAAAAAAAAAAAAAAAAAAAAAATATATATATATATATATATATATTCCAAACCTTAATAGATGGTTTAGATAATAGAAATAGATTCCTTTCAAGGAACTCAGGTAATTTAGTAGAAATATTAACATAGAAATGTCTCCTTAGCTGGGGAGATAGTTCAGTGGAATAAGTGCTTGCTTGGCAAGTGCAAGGTCCTGAGTTTGATCCCTGGTAACATCAAAAGAAGAAAAATATAAATGTCTTCTTCTAGTAACCAGGCATTCTCTCCATACCTAGAAT
Organism: Ctenomys sociabilis; assembly: GCA_004027165.1. Taxonomy (NCBI): domain Eukaryota; kingdom Metazoa; phylum Chordata; class Mammalia; order Rodentia; family Ctenomyidae; genus Ctenomys; species Ctenomys sociabilis. The sequence goes on from PVKA01004319.1 coordinate 38,621, forward strand.
ATTCTACAACCTCAAGCAAGAGCCTGAAGCTTAGTCTTAATGGGCTGCTCAGTATACCCACCTCTGTTTCGATTAAGGTCTGGTACCTAGCACCATAAAATAAAAGCTGGTTATATAGAGATGCTTAGTGATTCATAGCTTTTATGATAATTTCTTACCAATATTCTGAACATTTTCTAGAACATATAAAGTCAAGCAAGGAGAAAAGAGAGCTGGTCTCAAACAATTAGTGAAAGGTAAAGGAGACAATACACCTATTATTACTTTTAAGACAAGATTAATAAGATACAGGGGCCGGGGTTCAATCCCTGGGCCTGTCATGCTGGCCTTGCCCTTAAGAGATGGCAATTGAGACTGGGCATGGTAGCAATACTTGTAATGCCAGCTCTTGGGAGGCTGTAAACAGGTGGATCACTATGAGTCTGATCTAGTAGTGAGACCCTGAACACCCTGTAGACCCTCTCCTAAAATAGGGGGAAAAGAAAAAAGAAAAAGGTCTTGGGGCTGGGAAGATGGCTCAGTGGAATAAGTGCTTCCCTGGCAAGCACAAGGGCCTAGTTCAATCCCCAGCTCTGTCAAAAACAAACAAACAAACAAGCAAACAAACAAAAAGATTAATAAGATAAAGTTGCCAGATATGGCAGAGGAGAGGTAACTTTTCTTTCAGAAAATAAGACAGTTAGGAAAAGGAGACCCTGAAGGTCAACTAGGAAAATTTGGCCTTACCAAGGGGCTGACAGGGCATCGCATGTTTTTAAGAGAACAACTCATCCCAACTCCCCTTCTCAAGAAGAGGTTGTTGTGCCCCACTGCCAACAAGGCAGTGCCAACCACCAACCAACAGAGCATAGAACCAGAAAGAATTATGTCTTGGCAGAGCCTTCCAGGAAAGCCCATCTGTCCAAAAGAAGCATCTCCTCCAGGGCCATGGCAGCGTGCGGAAGACAGGGCTGAAGCAATGTGGTGGCAATGTGGTGGCAATGTGGTGGCAATGTGGGACTAGCATGGGGCAAGTAAATTCAATAAAGAAGGGGACATGGGATGTGGCCACCTAACACACAAAATACTCAATATTTCATGTGGCAATTCATTTCACAAGTACTGAGTGCCTATTGTGAGCCAGGCAAATTCTTCCAAGATCTATTTTATATATATAATTTTTATTCTTAATCCTCCTCTTCCTCTTCTTCTCCTTCCCCTTTCTCCTCCTCCTCCTTCTCCTTCAAGTATTTTTCTCCCCATCTTGCATCCAAATGGCTGAGTTAAGTTTCCCTAGACACTTGAATCTCTAGCACTTTCTTAGAAAAGTCTTCAAATGGATACTGACAGCATCTCAGCCTTTCCTATTTTTTTCTTTCCTAGGCACTGTGATAATGTGTTTCATATTTTTCCCACTTGATTCTTACAACCTTGTACCTCCTGTTGTATCTCTATCATCTGTTTCAGTTTGCACAATCCCACCTGACCACTTCCTTGATAATAATATTCCTTTTCTATGGGAAACTGCTCCTTCTTTACCCAACCATATAGTTTTGTTTGGGGGTATCAATTATAGTGCCTACCCTGCTATCTATGAAATGGGAATATTACCTGGAACAAATCACTCATGATATCCCAATCTCTAAAGTGATTGACCTAGGGCTAGATTCATTTAACACAGGACTGGCCAGAGTTTTTCCCAATATTGTTCTAGCTGGATTCAGGAGACAAGTTCTCTTTTTATTCTCTCTTACAATACGTAAGCAGTTCTAGCCTTTTGGAGGCAGCCAGGCTGACAGAATACTGACAATGTACAGAGACTAGAATTACAAAGAGAAAAATGTCATTATGCCTGTGAGGCTAGGTGTAACTTTTCCCTACTTTTGATTTGGTTCTTTGAGGTGAGCAATTTCCTTTTCTTGCCTTAGTGAGTTCATATATGTTCCTGTTGAGCACAATCAAGAGTCCTGCCTGCTTACACATGCCTTTATTTAGACAAGTCTCCAAAGAGCAGGGAGTGCCTTCAGTTCAGCAGAAGGCTCAGCTCCTGTTTCTCCAGGGATTTTATCTTCTCTTGAAGTTCTCTTGCTTGATTTATATCTACATTTGCCACACTGGCTCCAGGCTCACATGTATGGACAAAATAACTACTATAACACTGCACAGATCCTGCCTCAAAAAAAAAAAAAAAAAAAGAAATTAGATCAGTGGTTTCCAAGGGTTGGATAAAAGGGAAAAGGGTGAATGATTGCCAGTGGCTATGGGGCTTCCTGTAGGGGTCATAAAGATGTGGAATTAGATACTAGTGTTGGTTGTACACCTTTGTGAATACACTAAGAGTCATGTATCATGAATCATAGATAACGTACACTTTTAAAGGGTGAATTTTACAGCATATGAATTTTATCTCAATTTAAAATGAATTACTATATAGTTTCAGCAATTAATACAGCATGATATTATATAAGAATGTCAACACATAACTAGGTTAATGAGACAGAGTCAGTGGTAAAGAACAGATCCATACATATATGGCAAATTAATTTTTTAAAATATTCTATATATTTGGTACAGGGTCTCACTACACAGCTTTGACTCCTAGTAATCCTCCTGTTTCAGCCTCCCCAGTGCTGGGATTACAGGTGTACGCCACCACACCTGGTCTTGGTGACCAGGTCAGTGCTTCTAGAGTTGGGGCTGGCATAACATGCGGTGCCAGGGTTCGAACCCTTGTGCTTGCCTAGGCAGGCACTTAGACTGCTGAGCTATCTTCATGGGTCAGTAAACTGATCTTTTTGTTTTAATCTTTTTATGATTTTTTATTGGCACATTTTAGGTTTATCCATCATAGAGAATTTATACCAGTACATGATATACTTGATTATTTTCCCTATCCTCCTTTCAACCCGTCTTCCCCTTACCCACTTACAAAAGCTTTGTTTCCATTTTTTCCTTATTTTCTCATTTTTTAATTTCCCCTTATTTCCTTTTCCCCTCTCCTTTCCCTTGTTCTCCTCCCCAGTTGAACATTTTCTCCCTATTTCACAAAACCTGTTGTATATTTTGGTCCTTATTTACACTCAGTTTCTTTTTTTTTTTTTTTTTTTTTTTCTATTTTTTTGGTGCAGGGTCTCACTATGCATGCAGCCCACATTCATAGTGATCTTCCTGCTTTTTGCCTCCCATGTGCTGGGATTACAGGCGTGCGCCACCACGCCCGGATTGCATCGCTGGCTCAGCGCACCCGAAGGCGGGGCCGGCGCGGCTTGGGGAACCAAGGATCAAACACTGGTCCCTGCGCTTACCTAAGCAAGCGCTTAGTCCGCTGAGCTATACCGCCGGCCCTTTACACTCAGTTTCTCACACCAAAGAAACAAGTATTTTACACTCATGTGTTGGATTTATGTCACACCACAGTATGGTCTCAAGGTGCATCCATTTACCTAGAAATGTCTCAAGCTTATTCTTCTTTATGACAAAGTAGTACTCTACTGGATAGAAAAACCACATATTCTTTATTCTTTCACCAGCTGATGGGCATTTGGGCAGTTTCCAAGATTTGGCTGTGACAAACTGTGCTGCTATTAACCTAGTGTGCATACATTGCTGTGGTATAACGCTTTAAATTCTTTTGGAAAGATAACAAGAAGGGGAATGGCTGGGCTGAGTGGAACTTCTAGTACTAGATTTTTAAGGAATCTGCCCCCTGGTTTCCACCACCCTGGTTTGCCAGGCTGCACTCCCACCAGCAGTGGAGAAGAGTTCCTTTTCCCCTCAGCCCTGTCAGAATTTGTTACTGGTTGGTAAATTGATCTCTGAAAAATCTGTATTAAGGTAGTTGAGTTGTGAAAAGGTAGTCTTTTCAACAAATGTTCCTCAAACAATTAGATATTGTATTTGGGGGGAAAACGATGTCTTCTGATCCCTACAACCAAACATAAAACTTAACTGGAAATTACCAAAAATGTAAAGGTCTGCCGGGCGTGGTGGCGCATGCTTGTAATCCCAGCACTCGGGAGGCTGAGGCAGGAGGATTGTTGTGAGTTCGAGACCAGCCTGAGCTACAAAGTGAGCTTAAAGCCAGCCTGAACTGCATAGCGAGACCCTGTCTCAAAAAGACAAAAAAAAAAAAAAAAAAAATGTAAAGGTTAAAATTAGCTAGGTATGGTGATGCACTATGGGAAGCTGAGTCAGAAGGGTCACAAATTTAAGCCAAGCACCGGCAATTTAGTGATTTAGTGAGACTTTGTCTCACAGAAAAGAGCTGGGCACGTAGCTCAGTGCAAAGCTTCTGAGTTCATTCCCCAGGATCAAAACAAACACACACTATAAAACTTACATAAGAAAATGTATGGCTTCAGGGTAGAGAAATATTTTTAAACACAAACAATATAAAAATTGATAAGGTTAGATTTCATAAATACGAAAACTTCTGCTCATTACACATCATTAAGAAAAAAATACCCATATTATTACTATTCTTAACACATCATTAAGAAAAAAATACCCATACTATTAGCTGACAAAACATGTCTATAAAATATATATCCAACAAAGGATTTGCATCTAGCATACATAAACATATTTGCACATATAGGATATTTACATGTAATATAACAGAACTCTTACAAGTTAGTAATGGTAATACCAAAAAAGGAGCAAAAGGAACTGGGGAGATAGCTCATGGTCTAAGTGCCTGCCTGGCAAGCATAGGGACCCAAGTTTGATCCACAGTATCACATGTAGTGCTGGCTCCAGAACCCCAGACATGCTATCTTACCCCGAAAACAGGGGTGGTGGCACACACCTGTAATCTCAGAGCTGGGGAGGATCATTATAAGTCTGAGCTGTGTAAGTGAGCCACAATATCAATAAATGATGATGATGATGATAAATTTTAAGAAATAAATTAAAAGGAGCAAAAGATTTTTAACTGATATTTTGATGACACTACCCACCTACCAGGATACTAGCACTGACTGCACCTGTCATTTATTTATTTATTTATTTATTTTTTTTTTTTGCAGAACCAGGGATTAAACTCAGGCCCTTGTGCTTACCAGGCAAGCACTTATTCTACTGAGCCATCTCCCTGGCCCTGACTGCACCTGTCATGATGTAGATAAAAAAATTATCCCCACAGTCTTGTGTGTTTGGGTTGTGAGGACATTGTACTCATCAGTGGATTCATCCATTAACAAATTCCATAGCTGTTAGGAACTGGGATCTGATTGGAGGTGAGCCACTGGGGTGTGGTCCTGAAAGGTACATTCTGTCTCCTGCTCCTCCCTTCTCTCTCTGCTTTCTGCCTGCCAAAGGCAGAGCTCCTTTTCCTTTAATTTGCCCTCTGTTATCCTGTTTCTGTCTTGGAGCCAGCCAACTATAGACTAAAACTGTAGCCCAAAATAAACCTCTCCTCCCTTAAGTTGTGGGTGTCGGGTATTTTGTCCCAGATATGGGAAAGTAGCTAACACAGCACCGAATGTTGGCAAGCAAGTAATACAATCAGAAGTCTCATACATTATTGGTGGGAATATAAATGGTATAACCAAGGGCTGGGGAGATGGCTCAGTGGAATAAGTACTTCCCTGGCAAGCACAAGGGCCTGAGTTCAATCCCTGGTTCCACCAATAAATAAATAAAAATAAAAATAAAATAAATGGTATAACCAATTCAAGAAAAGGCCTGACAATTTCTTCTAATACTATATACACATCAATCTTGTGACCCAGAAATTCCACTTAGATATTTTTATAAGAAAAGTAAAAACATATGCAAATGCAAAAACTTATATAAGAAAGTCATAACTGCTTTATTTAGGATAGCCAAAAGCAGAGTGTTCAGCTGTTCATCAACAGGAGAATGGATAAACTATGGTATATCCATCCAAAGGGGCTGAAGATTTGGTTCTGTGGTAGAAGGCTTGCCTAGCAAGCTGGAAGCCCTGGGTTCTAGCCTCAGCACTAAAACCAAAAAATAAACCCCTATCCATCCAATAGGATACTGTGAAATAGAGAGAAAAGAGCTACAGGTTCTCAGCAAAGTTAAGCACAAAGTTATCATAGAATTCAGCAATTCTACTTCTAGGAATACATATAAGAGAAATGGAGCTGATATTCACAAATAAAACAAAAACACAAAACAGAAAAACCATAACTCTAGTGCATTAATGATCATAGCAGGATTATTAATAGACAAAAGGTGGAAAAAACAAATGCCCATCAGCTGGTGACTGGAAAAAGTCTAGTAAAATTTTTTAACTGCAGCAACTACAACACATGTGCATGGTGCAGCCTCTGATGTGAATTCACATCATTATAATTACCTTCTCTGCAGGCCACTTCTAGGAATTCCATCCCTCCTTCCCTCCCTCCCTTCCTTTTTGTGTTTAGTACAAGGTCTACAGGGTCTGCAGGTCTCATTATGTAGATCAGACTCGTAGTGATCTGTCTGTGTTCATCCTCCCAAGAGCTGGGATTGCAAGTGCGCGCCACCATGCCGTCTCAACCGCTGCTTCAGTGTGCCCTGGGGGCGGGGCTGGCATGGCACGCCAGGCTGGGGATCGAACTCTGGCTGCTGCACTCTGTCTAAGCAGGCACTTCAGTCCGCTGAGCTATCTGGCGGGCTCTTGGAATTCTTGCCATGAAAAAAGTGTTCATAAATTCTGTCCTTTCAGAGAAATACTGATATACTTTGATTATAGTTGCATGTTTTTACTGTCACATAAGAAATGTGATATTCATCCTAAGTCATGCAGGAAATGTTCAGGGAAGTAGACAGTTGTTCCCTTTGACTTGCCATCAGGTGAGCTGAGGCCCAGGAAAACTGCAGTGTGAACATGGAGCTCTGTCCCAAGTATTCCTTTCACAGATGCCTCTTCAATATTTTGCTGGTTGTAAGCCCAACAAAAATGGGCTCTGTCACTGGCTTGCTGTATGGCCTTGAGCACATCCTTCCACTTTGCTTGGCCTGTTTCCTCTACCAATACACAAGAAGGCAATTGGGCTGTGAACAGAAAAGCAGGAGAAATGTGAAGAAGGCTGCCTTCTTCAGCAGCCTTGCCATCTCTAGAGGCTGAGTAATTTCTAGCCCTCTCCTGTTACCCAAGAGACTCACAGGAGGATATTCAGGAAGGTCAAGAGTTCCTTTTGTGTTTGTGTGAGATACTCTGGAGATGGAAGCAAGACCTTTATGCTGAGCTGCAGTCCATTTTCCTTTTAATTTTAGGGAGTATACTAGAGACAAGGTCTTCCTAAATTGCCCTGGCTGGCCTCAGACTTGCAGTCCTCCTGCCTCATCCTCCTAGAGTGCTGGGATTACAGCTGTATATCAACATGCTCAGCTTGTATTTTCCATTGTTGTTCCTAGAGTCTCAGAGGACCCAAGTCTACACACTCAGTACTAGTAACTATATTCTCCATTCTCCACCCCCACCCTCCTCTAACTGCTTTTTAAAAAAATCTTTGAACTATATAATCAGAGTGCTCTAACTCTGGCTTTCATTGGGTTTGGCCAGTGGAGGAACTGGCAAAAGATCAAAGAACTGGACAAGAAAGAGCTGGAAGCTGTACTTCTCAGTGCTTTCCTCTCTGCTCTCGTGTTTGGGGCAGAGGTAGCACTTTGCGGTTACAACTTCAGTTGGGTGGGCCCCCTTCTTGCCCAACACCAGTTCTTGCTCATTTTCAACAGAATGCCCTTCCGTTCTTTCCTCTGGTCTAGCAGAGCTTAAAGGGCTTTGCTATTGCCAGCCCCTACGTTAGTTCCCTTTATCCTACACATACCTCTGTAAATACTTCCTCCTTTATATTCCTTTGAGTAAGCCCTTTGAATGTATCTCCTCTTCCTGGCCATGTGTGATACTACTTCTCTCTCTTAAAAAATGAGGATGCTAGCTAGGATTCCTCCTAGCTATGGAAAGTTCTATGGCTTAGATATGGTTTGAGTATGTACCCCCAAAGTTTAATGTATTGAAATTTAACCTGCAAGGATTGACTTGATAGCTCAACAGACTAAAGCACCTGCTTAGGCAGAACATAGCAGCCAGGGTTCAATCCCCAGGGCGCCATGCTGGCCCCACCTGCAGGGTGCACTAAGATGGTGATTGAGACTGGGCGCGGTGGAGCCCAGTCAGTACTTGGAAGGCTGAAAACAGGAGAATCACTACAAGTCTGATCTACGTAGTGAGACCCTACAGATGCTGTCCTAATTACAGAAAAAGAAAAAATGAAATTTAACCCCCACTGTGAAATACTGAGAGTAGAAACTTAATCGGACAATAGTATTCATAGGTAGGGCCTACTGCAGGTGATTTATATTAGACAAAGTGACCCCCATGATGAATCTTGATGGCCTTGCAAGGAGAGAGGAAGAGACCAAATGAGTACGTTCCAAGTGTGGTGTCCCCTTTCTGCCATGATTCCTGATGTGGGCTCAGGACTCTGACAGAAAGGTCATTGCCAGAAAAGGCCCCTGGATGTTAAACCCCCACAACCATAAGTCAAAATATCCCTTCCTCCCACCCCATTTTTATTTTTACTATACTGGGGATCAAATCCAGAGCCTTCTACATGCTAGACAAATGCTCTACTACTAGCTATATCTTCAGCCCTTTTGAGGGTCTTGCTAATCCCTGACTGGCTTCAAACCTGCAAGCTGCCTGCTCAGTTGATCAGGTAGCTGAGCTCAAAGGCATGTGCCACTGAGCTTGGTACCACTGGTCAAAATAAACCCCTTTTCTTCATAACTCACCCAGTCTACAGTATTGTGTTATTAGCAACTGAAAAGGGACTAATGCAAAGTTTATCTGGAAGACTCAGAGGTGAGGTTTGAAGAACAAAGCACAGGTGCCTTCTCTGTCACTCACACCTGTCTCCAAAGGCACACACCCTGTCTGCTTCTTGGTGCAAATGAGTAAGTGGAAAGTCATCTAATGCTCTGCTACCAGGTGACATGTTTTACCAAATACTCCTGTTGCTCACCATAATTATCTGTATTTGAGCTGCATTCCTCTCACCATTTGTCTCATTTTGGGGTGGCAGGGTTCCAAATTCCCTCTTCTTTACTCATCTATAACACATAACTGATTCACAGGTGGGAAAGTCAATAGGCATCTGCCTCAATGTAAGGAGGGATAATATCAACCCACAGAGTTGGCGAAGGGACCACATCAGCAGCATCTGTAATGCCTAGAGTGGTAGTGCAAATACTGTTATTTTTTCATCTGAATTATCTTGGTCTATTTTTCTCATGACTTGTGGACAGGAAGGGAGAAAGGGGTCTGGGTAGAAAATTCTAAGTTCTTCTTCCCAATCTCAATGCTTTCCTTTGCAATCTACCCTCCTCTATACCTCATTCATAAATAAATTTCCTTTTCTATTACATTTTCATCCCAGAAAGTACCAGAAAGAGTAATCAGAACAGGCTGTGAATCTTATGTTTTCTGCTAATTCTAAACCAGCGTTTTCCTAACAGTGGCTTGGAGCTCCCAAAAAGCCCGTACACTACAGAAAGTGGGTGATATTCCAGGGCACCCTTCAGCTCGCTCTGATCTGTTTAAATTTCCTTTCAAGACTAATAAAAGCCTCCAAGACTTTAAAAACTTAAATCCTCGTTCTGATGACATATTGAAAGCCTTCAGACTTTACAGTTAGTCCTAATCTTCTTTGGCCTCTTTGCCAAAGAATTTGCTCCATTTAGATAGTCGGCATTCTTTTTTTGTTTCTGATGCAGTTCACAAAGAGATATGTGAACAAGCAAACCTTTATGTACTTATCTGAAGTGTCTTTCCCAGGACTCAGCCTGTTCAATAGACAATCTCTCCTTACTACCCAGGCCCCTGGGGAAGGTAACTATAGCACTGTTTAACAATAAAGACACCTGAAGGCAATTTTACTCCCTGATCCAGCTGCTGCAGAACTTCTAACTCCTGGAATATTTCCAACCCCCTAGAACCCAAAATTACTAGCACCATCCATTCTTATGACATTCTTTGGCCTCGCCCCAGTAGCTGCTGGGAATGAAGTGGGGCATCAGAAGCTTATACAGAGGGAACAAATCCCAGGGAGGAGTATTCAGCAATGAGAACTGGCTTCTTAGGTTAGAGATGTTATGGAATACTAACATCCCAATGGTATTGTAATTTCTTTATGCAGTTGTCTTGGTTACCTTTTCTTGTTGAGGGGGAAAAAATACCCAACATCTAGAATTAAGGAAGGAAAGGGTCATTTTGCTCACAGTTTGTGGAGGTTTCAGTCCATACTCAGCTGGCTCTAATGCAAAGTGGCACATGACTGCCGCAGCAATTCATGGTGGCGGAAAACAGCAAAAGCAACCACAGCAAAAAGGGAGGAGCAGCTAAGAGCAAGCCTCTTTTCCTCCCTTATACTGTATGCAGGCTACTGGCTCCAGGGCTCATGGAGCACTCATCCCCACAATCCCAGTTTTAGACCATGAATCAGCCACAAACTCTAAATGCCCACCCCATGACAGCATGAAGCCTTGGGGGAGACATGTAGATACAAACAGTGGCGTAAGACTTTGGGCAGAGATTTATGGACATATGGAAAAGCAAAAGTCAGACCACAAGACCTCTGCTGAGAATACTCTTAGCCCACACTGCCACGATTTCTCTCCTAGGATTTATGAGTCTTTTCCTCAAATACTGCATCATCAGAACTGTTTTAAAATTGGAACAAGATGAGCCCAAACACTGGGGCTGTAAAATCCTACTGAGGCCCTTTTTCACAATCCTGGAGCCCATGGGCCAAGGGGAATGCGCCCGTCCAAAGCTCCCACCCCCATCCCTTCTTAGGTCATCCTGGGGCACCAGAAATGCTAGATCTCACTATTCTCCAGAGCATCAGAGGCCAACATCAGGGAAGCAGCCTGTACTGGCCTTTTCCTCAAGTTCTGTTCTCTTGAGGAACCAAGCAGTAGCCAAGGACAGGACATTTGTAGATAGTGGGGGCAAAGCTCAGTAAACAGGGATGTGACAGGATGTCTGTACACAAGGCCCCTGGAAGTATGGAATACAGCTTGGAGCATATGAGAAAGTGAAAACCAGACTGCAAGACCTCTGCTTAGGATGCTCTTATCCCACACTGGAGCGATGAGGAGGAAGATTGAAGGTCAGAGGTCAGTTTCTCCTAAAGCTGTCACATTCCAGTACATATCTCAAAAGTGATAAACTTAATTCTAAACTTAAATTTAGCCTTCCAGGTTATGATAAAGGTATACACATCAAGAGAAAAAGGTAGGGATTTTATGTAATAGTTTAGTTTGGTTTATAGTTTTCAAATATGTAAACATGGGCAATGTGGGCTTTCATTTGTACTACGGACTCTGTTCCTGTAAATACTGACAGTAAGCCTGTCCCTGACCACTCTGTCTAAAGTAGGACTCCATGGGTTACTCTGTTCTTATCCCATTAACTTCTCCACTGCTTTTGTCATCGTGGGTTCTACATTTACTCATGTAGCATCTGTTTATCCCCACTATAACATAAGTTCCAGTCCAAGACTATTTGTTCACCACCTATCCTCAGCCTCTGGGAGTTTTATAGGTGACATGGCTAACCCACTAGACATAAAGGAAAAAAGATCACTATGACAGCTCTCTGAAGAAACCTCTTTAAATAAACCAAAATATACTGGAGCTACACAAGGTAACCTGGAAAACCCATCCATTCCCTCTCCAATTTAGCAGCACAAGATTAGTTAATTAGGTTCCTTGTGAGAGGAACACCCGGATCAGGAAAAGTGTCAAGGGGCGGAAAAGTCAGATGTGGGCGGCGTGGGATGCTATAACTCAGACTGAAGGAATCGCTGCAACTTTATGGGGCAAGGCTGCTAAAGAAACACTGATTCCACGGCAATGCAGCCCAGCTCATGCCTTATCCATGACTAGGAAACCCTCAAATAATGACTCAATCACGGGGTGAATGCATCTGATCCCTGTAGCAACATGGCAGTCACTGACTCGAAGACTTAACTCCCACGTGCCCTCTTTCCCACGTACTTCCAATTCGCAACGTCACACCGCACGCTGAGACCCCCGGAACTTTATATTGGTATACACCGTTACTCTTTCGTCGGTCTCGGCTTTCGTCGAATACGGGGACCGCGAGAGGACAAATGACCTCCCCGACTCCCGCTTCCCCAGAGGCTCGGCTCGGTGGGCAACACGCCGGTTGGGATGGGCGGAGCTCCCGGGAGGGGGCGGGGCTTACTCTGCTCAGGTTGGGCTGGCGCAGTCTCGGGCCTCGGCAGACCGCCAAGGGGGCGCTCGCCAGCTGGCGGCCAAAGCCAACTGGCGGGGCCGCGCCCGAGAAGTCGTGGGGCCCGGGGCGGGGCCACCAGGCTCCTCCTCGCAGGTGGAGGAAGTGAGAGGTGCGGCGGGCTCCGGCGGCGACTGGTCACGAACTCGCGTGCGGTCGCGCGGCTGCGAAGGATGACGAGGAGCGGCCGCCAATCGGGGCCGCCGCCGCCGCTGCTGCCGCTCCTGCCTCTGCTGCTCGCGGTGCCCGCCGCCGGCGCGGCCCGGCTCGGGGCGCTGTACTCGTCCTCCGACCCCGTGACGCTGCTTCAAGCAGACACGGTGCGCGGAGCCGTGCTCAACTCCCGCAGCGCCTGGGCCGTGGAGTTCTTCGCCTCCTGGTGCGGCCACTGCATCGCCTTCGCGCCGACATGGAAGGCGCTGGCCAACGACGTCAAGGGTGAGGAGCAGGGGCTGCCGCTCGCCGCCCGCCCGGCGGACCCCTCCGCTTTCCCGCCTCCGATCCCGCCCACCCGGCGCGCGTCCCCATCCTCGCGTCCCTCTGGTCTGTTTTCGGGGTCTTCTTGGCTCACGTCTGCAGCTGCGTCCCAGACCTCTGCTTCCCCCGTTCTTCCTTTTTTGTCCCCTCTGGCTCTTCTGACACCTTAAGGCTTTCTCCAGACCAGCCCGTGACAGCCTTGCTCTGGCCAGGGATCTGCGTCTTCTTCTTCCCAAACTCCCTGAATGCTGTGGATCAGTGTTGGGGAGAAAGGGAACTGCCACCCTGCCACCCTGGCCACCCTTCCCCCCCCCCGCTTTGGCTAGTTGACCTAGCTCCCTCGTAGATTTCCTAAGTCGTATGGAGGTGGGTGCTTTCTCTGGCCAGTTTTCCTGTCTCCCTTCAAGACCCCTGACCCGCTGCCCTGGCTCCTTAGTCATGGCCGTGTCCTCCTCTCTCTTCCCCTTGGCCTTAGGCCCTTTCAGACCCTTAGCTTAAGGCTTAGAGACCCGACCTAGGGCAATTTTATGGTTTCCTTTGTTTCTTGTTCCATTCACTGGCCTAAGACCATATTTCCTTGACTTCAGGACACCATTAATTGTGAGATCCACCACTTATTTCACAACAGCAACCAGGATAGCAGGCTAAGAAAAACCATTAAATGTATAAAGATTTTTAAGGTGTGTGCTGTAGCACAGAAATGTTAAAATGTTTAAAAGCTGAAAACTTAAAGAAATATGGTGATAATGATAATATTTACTGAGCTCTGTATGTTAGACCTATATTGTTTCATAGCTTCATATCTACAAGTTTTGTTCTACAAGAGCCCTGTAGTATCGCGTATCAGCCTAACCCAGGAAGGGATATTGGGTAGGGTGTGGCACAATGATGATTTCTTTTTGATTTGTTGTCCCTGAATAGAGCCACTTACTCATGATGTGTTGGGGTATTAGCACAGATGGATCCCGACCTGAAATGGTCCTTGAGTGAGAACTCAAGGCATCTTAGAGAAGAGACTTTTCCAGAGAAAAGAGAACTAGCACTATTGTTCCTCATCTGTGCTGTTCATTTTTCTTGATAAATTAAAGTAGAATAAATACATGTAGAGATGTTCTCAAACTCTGACTCCCATCCCCTCCTAAGAAACTAGCTAATGGATTACTTTTTTTTTTTTTTTGCAGAACCAGGCATTGAACTCAGGTCCTTGAGCTTGCCTGGGAAGCGCTTATTCCACTAAGCCATCTCCCTGGCCCCTTAATTGATTACTGAAGTGGCTAGATTAAATGTTGTGTATGTCTTTTAGCTATATGACTCTGAAAAATAATTTTTAAACTCAATTTATATTCTCTTTTACCTGTGATTTATACTTGTCTATATATTCTCTAGTCTTGTCATTGCATGAACACCTTTGAGAAGCCCTTCATACTATTTAGTGATGTCAAAACATACAGTCGGGAGGAGGGAGGAAGAATGAGGATCATGGAGGGAGAATGCTACAGAGAGGTAACTTAGGGGACATGGCAGACCTGAGGATTATAAAAATCCCTGTTGGTTTCCACTTTGAGACTGTCAGAGATCTTTAGTGATTGCAGATAAATTCTAGAAGATTTTCTGTCTCAAGAGTACAGAAAAATTTAACTTCCAGCTGACTCATGTTTGATGTATTGCAACACAGAATTTTCCTATGAATTACACATGCAGATACTGACCCAACCTGCTCCTGGAGGAGAGTTGTCATTTGCAAAAAGGGTCTTTTCCTTGTGTGGGGAGTAATGGTCTTGAAAAACAAAAGCAAAACTTAATTTCTCAAAGGAAAATGGAAGCATCAAAGTTTGTGAAGGTGAAGCCTGTTGGAGTGGTGCATGCCTATAATCCCAGCACTCGGGAGGTTGGAGTAGGATCACAATGAGTTTGAGGCCATCATAGGCTACATAGGGAGCTCAAGGCCAGCCTGAACTACTTGGCAAGACCCTGTCTAAAAAAATTTTTTTTATGTGAGGATAAATGGAAGGTAGGAGATTGCTATGGAAACTGAGGGTCTCCTGTTAGCTAGACAGAGGGGTGAGACCCGCCTGTAAAGAAGATCATGTATGGGAAGGGCTCTGGCAAAATGTGGCATTGGCCTGTAATGATCAAGAATATCCTGTACTCCTATCCAATGGATGAGAAGCTGGGATTGGTCTCTGTTCTGAGGTTCCTTTAAAATGTGGCTGTGGGCTGCTTTCATGCCCTCTGTGCTATGCCAGCATGGCACATACCCTGTCCTGATGATGCAAGTATTTGGGGGCAGGAACAGAGAGAGTATGAAAGCTCATTGGGGAAGGCCAGAGGTGGGAGTGGTGTTAGTTGCAGTCCTGTGTAGCTGGCTTTGGCCTTTTAATCTGACTAGCCAGGGCTCATTTCTTCAGTAACCTGGGTGATAGAGTCTCCGAGGCACCTGCTGCCCCAGAGTAGAATGTTTGTTTCTGGAGGACTTACTTCCATCTTTCTATTGGAGGGCAGCTGCTATTGTTTCGTGATATGCTTAGAAATTTATTATGTCCATTTGAGATCTTTATTACTGTTCCCTGGCTAATCATTCAGCAAATATTTTTGAGTCATACATCATTGTTTAAATTGCAGTTAGAGTAATGAACACATAGTAGGAGAATTGGAATTGGCAACAATCTGAAGCCCATGTTTGAAAAGAACCAAAGGAATGGTTCAACTACTTTGTATTGTAGGAATTCACAGAAAGGGACACTCACAGAGGACTAATCTCTCATCAAAGACTTTCATCCGGGCCGGGGAGATGGCTCAGTGGAATAAGCGCTTCCCTGGCAAGCACAAAGGCCTGAGTTCAATCCCCGGTTCCGCAAAAAAAAAAAAAAAAAAAAAAAAAGACTTTCATCCAAGCAGCTATTTATTACACATTTGTCTAATGCCAGCACTTTACTAAGATCCTTTATATGCCATTACTATAAAAAATTCTTACCTAAGAAAAAGCCCAAGCCATAGGTCTTTTCTTTTCTTTTTCTTTTCTTTTAAATAAATAAAAGAGAAGAAAGAGAATTCCTGGTTATGGAGGTTCAAATTTGAGATTGGATGGCGCCTGTCAGCCACTGGCAAGAGCAACACATCCTGCTAGGAGTGTCATGTTATAGCAAATACTCAAATTTTGAACCAGAAATTAGAGGTTTTTTTTTTTTTTTTTTACTACTGAGGGTAAAACCCAATATTGATGTGCCACTTGTGGTATATTTCCAGCCCCTTTTATTTTTCTATTTTGAGGCAGGGTTAGCCAGCCTAGCCTCAAACTTGTGATCTTTCAACTCAGTCTCCCAAGTTGCTGATATTACAGGGATTCCACCATGTTGGCAATATCTTCTTTTGCATTTACAGACAAGTAACTTTCCCAGTGTTATCCAGGGGCTGGGGAGGTTCTCTTCTCCCCAGCTCTTTTTGACCCTGGATAGGAAAAGAGGTGGGTGGAGGGGTATGTGTATTGTAGGTAGGAAAAACAGCTTGTGCAGAGGCATGGAGATAAGATTTGTAGGCATGCATGTCTGAGTGGTAGTGAACATTGTTGATTTTGCCTGCCTCTCCTTTCAGGGCACAAAGGACATTCCCTACTTTTATCTCTATCATGCTTTGTACAGAGTCTGGCACAGAGTAGGAGCCCACTGAATGTTCATGGCAGCTTGAGCTGCATAGGATTCCAAGTGAGAGTGTGAGCAACAGAATCTCCTGCTGGTGTTGTGGCTCCTCTTGACTCAGACTGGGATGCCAGCCACACGTGAGGGGCATGGGAGGCATTTTGTCCATCCTGTGACCTCACTTTCCAGAAGCCTTCAAGAGGCAGGAAGAGAAGGGAAATGCTAATGACAATGTGGCACTGGTAGCTGGGTGTGCTATAAGCTGCCATATCAGGGGGATGCTTGGAGACATGGATGGGGAGCTGGAGCTGAGAACAGGCAGGGTCTAGTCACTGGACCACTGGATTTCACTGGCTCTTGGTTTGGTAAGTCTGTTCCTCTGCCGTAACAAAGACCTAGGCTTGCTTAGTACTTGGCTCTATAGCCATTTTGTTGTCAAGAGTTGTTTGCTATCCAGCACCCAAATAGTGTCAGAGGTGGAAAGCGAAATTGAGACTGTCTGCCCTGGTACTGTTTTGGCTCAGCGGGAAAGTGAGTCTTGGACAGGAGATGGGTGAGCTCGAGGTGCATTCACCAATTGTGACAATAAGCAAGTCTGACCCTGGATCCCATGCCTTTCCTGCTTTTTGGGAGGGGACACCTGAAGATCATGTGAGCAACACAGAAGTCCCCCACAGGGTGCCCCTCACCCATCATTCCACATCACTCTGGCTTTTCTTGTTCCTCATTTTTCCCTCTTCTTTTCCCACTTACTCCACTGCTAGTAGAAAGTTACTCTGTCCAAGGCAGTAAACACCAAATTTTTTCCTTTAAGAGTGTCAAGTCTTAAGCCGGGCATGGTGGCGCATGCCTGTAATCCCAGCACTCGGGAGGCTGAGGCAGGAGGATTGTTGTGAGTTCGAGACCAGCCTGAGCTACAAAGTGAGCTTAAGGCCAGCCTGAACTGCATAGTGAGACCCTGTCTCAAAAATACAAAAAAAAAAAAAAAAAAAAAAAAAAAAAAAAAAAAAAAGGAGTGTCTAGTCTTTGGGCACTTCAGAAAGCCTCTATCACCCAGACAGCAAAGCACTTAAGTGCAGCTTTGCTTTACTAGTGGGACACTCAGATAAGGCAGAGTTAAAGATCTTTTTTATTTTTATGTATTTGGTACAGGGTCTCATTATGAAGCTCAGACTACTAGTGATCCTCCTGTTTCAGCCTCCCCAGCACTGGGATAATAGGCATGTGCCACCATGCCTGGTCTCTGTGCCAACATGACTGGTCTCAGTGGCCAGGTCAGTGCTCCTGGGGGCAGTGCCAGTGCTGCTGCGATTGAACCCTGGTCCCTGTGCTTGCCTAAGCAGACGCTTAATCCGCTATCTTGCTGGCCCTAGTTTAAAGATCTTAATTGGCTTTTATTTATGGTTCTAGAATTGTTTAGCATTTCATTATATGCAATAGAATAAGTATTCTGATGAGTTGAGCAGAGGAGTATGCCTTAGAGATGGTGAATAGTTGAAGACAGCAGAAAAAGAGAACCAAAGTGGATTAGTCATTTTGAAGTTATTTTCCTTGTAAACATTAAAATAGGAGACTTTGGGTTGGCAAGATAGCTCAGCGGTCTAAAGTGCCTGCTTAGACAAGTTCTCAGGGACCGCGGTTCGATCCCCAGCACCACATGCCATGCCAGCCCCTCCCTCCAGGGCGGGCTGAGCTGACCCCGCCCCCCCCCACAAAAAAAGAATTGTGATGTGTAGCGAGACACTGTAATAAATAAATACATTAAAAAGCCGGGCGTGGTGGCGCATGCCTGTAATCCCAGCTCTCGGGAGGCTGAGGCAGGAGGATTGTTGTGAGTTCGAGACCAGCCTGAGCTACAAAGTGAGCTTAAAGGCCAGCCTGAACTGCATAGTGAGACCCTGTCTCAAAAAGACAAAAAAAAAAAAATAAAAAAAAAAATAAATAAATAAATAAATAAATACATTAAAAAATAATAATAATAAAATAGGAGACTTTATCATGTCAGCTAAAACTGTCCTATTTTGAGATTTGTTTATTCTCTGGATTTCTTGGAAGGCAGATTAGAATTTAGTTTGAGCTTGGTGACATGGACCTTCAACATGAATGGCATTATTGTAGTTTGGTCTTTTGGGCCTAGGGCAGGAGCCCAATCTAAACCAATGGCTTCCTATGAATCATATTTAGCATACTAGAATAAAGAATAGTAAGGTCCTCAGTGATTACTGTTGAGCCAGAATGTCTTCATTATAGTTCATTAAGGTATTGATATTGATAGTCCTGGGAAACCCTCCTAGTTTAAGACTTGCTCTGCATTTGACTGGCCCCAGCCTCTACTCCAAAAGGATGCCCTATTCCATTTTATAGGGCAGAGGAAATCAAGGCTTAAAGAGACTCAGGCAAAGGCAGCCCTATGCATTTCTTTCTTTTTGTCCACTGGCTCCCTCCTCCCAGTCCCTATATCCTGGTTGCGAAGCAATAGAATGCTTTCTGTTCTGACCCAAGCCCTCTTGAGACTAGCTGAGAGGCTCAGATCCTAGTTTCAGATCCCAGATTCACTTTTTTTCCTTCATGAAGGTTATTTATTTATTTATTATGTATTTGGTACAGGGTCTGCAGGGCCTCACTACGTAGACTGGACTCAGTGGTTTTCCTGTTTTCAGCTTCCTTGCTGAAAACAGGATTATAGGCACTCACCACCATGCCCAGTCTCAGTCCCAGTCTCAGCATGCCTGGGGGCGGGGTGGTGCAGCATGCAGGGCATCAAACTCTCTGCCTAATCAGGCGCTTTAGTCTGCTGAGCTATCTGCTTGGCCCTTCCAGATTCACTGTTAATGAACTTACCACTGGGACATGGCTATCAATCTCTTTTTTTATAGGTGAGGAAAGCAGCTAATTAGAGATAAATACCTTTTTACTGTCACTTAGGATTGTTGAAAGTACTAAACTAGATATTGAGCACACAATAAATTCAGTACATTTGCTGATAGCATCCTCCTCTAATAAGCACTGAGTCTAGTATACTGACTGGCTGCTGTGAATGAGAGAGTGTTATTTAACTAGTGGACACAACTTTCTGCCACATTCTGTCATGGAGAAGGCTATAATGGGAGTTAAAAGCACAAATTCAGATGTAATATCCTAACTCTTTTATGCCTCAGTGGCAATGATCTGAACTGTTGGAGAGAGCAGTTGAAGCCTTGTATCTTTCTATGGCATTTGGCTGTCATAAGGCCCTTGCTGGTAGAAGACCACCACATTACCCCTCCTCTACTTTTCATTTAATTGTCACTCTGACACTCATTGCGAACAGTTGAGCCTTTCCTTTGGATCTCTTGGAACAAGGTAATTGGGACCTATGTACAGAACAGACAGAGCCAAACTTAGGGAAGACACATGACATGAAGAGGTGAGCATTTCACTCTCTCCTAATCTTCCCTTGGGTGGGTGGGTGGGGTTCCAAAAGGACCTGATATGCTTTTGTATATGATCTAGGGCCAAACCCTGGACCTGGAAAGCCACTGGAGCCCTTCTCTCCTGTGACCTTGCTTTGTCCTTTAAATAAAAGGCATGTAATGAATGTTGGCATGATCACAGGTAATTGGCTTTACCTTTACTTGCCAGCTGGACCAGAAGAAAGACTAAGGCTGAGATCAAAGAAAAAGTGTTCTACCACTAGGGCTGCCAACAGATAATCCTAGCCTGGGCCAAATGTGTAGTTCAGTAAACAATTGCTGAGCACTTATTGTTGGTGATGAGATACTAGACAGTGAGAGTACAAAGAAAAAGACATAGAAAGTTGGGCAAACTGGTCACAGTATGGTGGGAACCCCAGTGGGGCCCCTGAGCTATGGCTGTGAGACTGCTGTTCTGAGAGAAAAAAGTCTTCAAACTGAAGTCTATTCAGTGGGGTGTGTTTGGTTGTCCTGAGAAGACCTGCCATAAAAGACCCTTGTACCAGTTCACTGAAAATAGAGAATAGGTAAGAAAGGATGTGAGTAAAGAAGGTAATCAGATATCCAAACCACCTAGGATTGTGCAGTGAGATGAGGGCTGGGGTTGGGGAAGAGATTTCAGTGGGGAGTTGACAGGATTTGGAGATGGGTTAGGAGGAGCAACTCCATGTGTAGGGACTACCCTGACTCTGCCCCTACCAAGGGGAGCCCAGAGTGAACACGGTGAGAGTAGAGAAGAGTGTCAAGGCAGGAGGGAGGCAGTCCACACCTGCCTTTGCGCAGGTGCTCTCAAGTGATAATGTTTAAGCCAAAGGCTGAAAACTAGCTTGCAGCTATATGACTAAGCTTAAGCTACTGTCTCTTTGTGCCATGGAGGTCAAAAGAATGCCCCAACAGGGTTTGGAGAAGTGGCACATCAAGGAGGTTGAGGAAATGAGATGATGGGCTGTGGCTCACCTATCTTTGACAGAGCCTGTTAATCTCTGCTTCTGCTAAACATTGCTGTCCATGCCTTCCTTTCCTCCGGTTCCCCTCCTATCCATGCTCACTTCCTCCTGCCAAGAGTCCAGAAACTTCAGCACCAACAGCAGAGTGCTGGTAAGGGGAGTGAAGAGGGGGAAGAAGGTGTGACCTTAGGCCTTCCTCACAACCTTGAGACCCACTCCTACCTAATGTCAACACCTAGATCAGTTGTTTTCCTTTGAGGAGTGGCTCAGGATTTCTCTGGAGCTTTTTATATTTGTCTTGTGAAATTGAAGGTAGAATACCTTCCCTGAGCATAAAATGTTATTGTGAGCTTTGAGGCTTTCAGAAAGTGTCATTTCAATGATAAGAAGCAGATTCTGCATGGGAGGGTAGGGGCAGCTTGTGATTGTTGGAGGTGTTATTTAGAAGTTCATGTGTTCTACCTGATGAGTGCCTCCTCAGGCCCATGCCCCAGAGGAGAGCTAGAGCGTTGGGTCTCTGTGCTGGTGCCTTGCAACCAAATAGGCTTCTTTCTTTGCTCATGTGCTCCAGAGCTAGCAGTGGTGCCATTGTGCAATGGAGCAGCCTCTTCTGCCCAGCCCCCTGTCCATTAAAGTCCTTCTTTTTTAAGGACTTTTTGCTTGTTTTAATGTATTTGTTTGTTACAGGCTCTCACTACACATGTGTACTGAGATTACAGGTATGCACCACTATGCCCAAACTCTGGCCTGCTCAGCCTACCATAGGGGCAAGGCTGGCGCTGCTTGTGGTGCTGGGGATTGAACCATACTTCCTGCACTTGCTTAAACTTGCCTGAGCAGGCTCTTTAGTCTGGCCATCTGGCCAGCCCCCTTAAAGGTCTTTTAAAAGCCTTTCCCTGCCTGCCAATCTGTAGTCCTCACTCTTGCAGCTCTGTGTCAAGTGGGCTGAGTTCAAGGCTCTACTAAATGTCTTGCAAAGCTCAAATCCTAGCTCAGAGGACCAAGCTCTTGGAAGTCTGCCACATAATTTGGCAACATTTATAGCCATCTCACAGTTTGTGTGGCCTTGTGTATATATCTTGCAGCTTGAGTAGCCTCAGTATAGAACAAAATTTTGGTGGATGCTCCAGGGTACTGAACCTAAAATCAGAGCTCAGGAGACCTACCTGATGTGGGAATGGGTTTTCTGTTTCCTAGACCCAGTCCTATGCCATTGTTCTTTTTGCCAGTAAGTTTCAGGGAATGAAGGCCTCAGGGCCTGGAGCCTAAAGAAAGAGCAAGATTAACCTTCTGGATTCTGGCCTCAGGGTTCCTTCCCTGTGGTTCCTGGCTCCCAGGTGCTTTCTCCTTCCTAGGAGTCCTCCTACAGCTGATGCCTGACCCAGGTAAGAATGAATGGCTGTCTGCCAGTACCTCAGGCTCCAAGAACCCTCACCCAGGGAATCCCAAGGCCCCTGAGGTGCACCCTCCACCCTTCTGTGATCCATCAGCCTCCTAAAAGGCTGAAGGGACAAAGGGATTACCTGTGCTTTCCCAAAAGGCCAGACTTCATTTCTCCCCTCCAGCCATCATCAGCACCCAGCAGAGTACTAGGAGAATACAGACACTATTACAAGACAGTGTTATTTGTGCTTTTTAACTATAGTCTAAGCAGAAGCCTCTTCTTATGAGGCTCTGACTAAATGTAGACAAAAGGGGATATTTCAGAGGCCCTTTGTGAAGAAAGTTGCTTTTTCTCATGAGGTGCTGTGGGGCTGGTATCAGAGAGCATTACATGGGAAAGGTAAGCACCCAAGGGAGTACCAGCTTATCTTGCTCACCCAGGGTTTTTCGTCCTTTCAGGCTGGAGTCCGGCACTGAATCTTGCTGCCCTGGATTGTGCTGATGAAACCAACAACGCAGTCTGCAGGGACTTCAACATCCTTGGCTTCCCAAGTGTGAGGGTGTGTAATCGTGAGGGGCAGTGGGACTAGAAAAGGGTTCTGTCTGAACAGATACCAGCTGCTCTGTGCTGCTGAGCTCTTTGGGGTCCCCATGCTTCTGGATCTGAGTTATTTAAATCACAGTCCCTAGAGCACTGCTCTTCTGCTCTCCAGAGCCCTGTTACCCCCTGTTTAAGAAATGCAGGCACAAAATAGTTATTTGGTTTCAAGAAATCTCCCCTTTATAGAGAAAATGGTCTTGTGTGGGGTGTTGGTGTTTTAGCTGCTCTGAGTTGAGCTATAGCATGATAGTCAAATCATGTGGGCTGGTGAGTGCTTCTGACTCCATGGATCCTCCTTAATCTCTCACTCATGACCCCCTAGCCTTGAATTCTGACCTCACTGTAATACCAGGATCTAGACTCTGACCTCTATGTGGGTAGGATCTGACTCCAGGTCCTAATAGTCCCTCCAAAAGGATCCCAGAAACACTGGCAAGCCTCATTCTTACCAGGCAAATGTTTTGACCCACCTGTGCTCAGAAGTGTACCAAAGGGGTAACCTCAGGCCCTAGTCAAAATGCCAGTGCCATGCGTAGCATCACCCACAGTCCATGAAGAATTTGTCACCCTAGCTATGGCAGAGGTAGCACTGGCTCACTGATGATGCTTAGCCTGCTAGCCTGCCCACCACAGTGCACCGACAGCTTAATTAACATCTGAACAACTTCCAGGGTTTTTAAACGGAATGCCCTGTGCAGCAAGGCTGCCACAGTTATGGCAAAGGCCCTCCCAGGCTCAGGCCTGGCTCTGATCCAGTTAGTTTTCTTCCAGATTAGTAAAGCTGAGTCCAGATTTCTCTGTTCTTCCCTCCAGTTATAAATCATATCCCACACACCCAAGCATGGCATCTAGAAAAGTAGTTTCTTCTGTAGCCATTAAGAATAATCAGGAGATAACCTCAAAAGCTGAGTACCAAGTATTGTTCCTGGAATGTGATATCTCTAAGTTCAGGGACCTGAAGTTCCAGGCAGACCAATGAGGTAGACTTCATTATCCCAACAGTGTATATCTGGAAAACAAAGCCCCAAGGTCCTTCCGACCATCTCTCTCTAGCTCCATAAAACCTTTATGTTTCTCGAGCCCAGAGGAATCCTGCTGGATTCAGGTTTCATAGCCTTATAGAGGTCCCTTCCAAAAGTGTTACCACTTAGGACAAAGTTGGCCTAGGGAACAGTGCAGCAAGCCAACAGCTACTGCCCCATCAGTTAGAGGTACCCATGGAGACTGCTTATCAGTCATGCCTCTTAAACAGAAGACTTCCTTGGTAAGAACATTGCCCCATCCTCTGCTGCAACTGAAAATACTCATAAGACCCATGCTTGTTATGATGAAGCAGAATAAACAGCCCTGAGTGGGCAGTGATAGGAACACCAGTTTGGCAACAGGAACTATATAGTCTGATACAGTGGTTTTTCCCAATAAGGTGTGAACACAGGCCCAGCCAATGCCCATCTTCATGGAAAGACTAATGTTGGCACATTGGCCAGTCAAGAAACTGCTGGGGCTTCTGGCAGGCCTGACACCTGGGCTTTTTGTTCTGTGTAGAAGAGGCTGGGCCCAGTGGGTGTAAGGAGGCAATCCAGGCAGTCAAGAGTCTGAGGCTCCTCAGCACCTACCCAGGTCACGCAGCACACATATCCTGGATGCTTTGAGTGATTAGTCACTTCCTTACTTGCTCAGCTGGCTGTGGGAAGGGCGGGAGGGCTAGTAGCTGGTCTTGTTGGCCTTCCCTGCCTTCAGACAGGTAGTGCTAGGCTGGGCCAGTCCAGTAGTTTGCTATCCATTTCTTAAGCTTTCCAGAGACCGGCACTGTGGCCTCACTTGGCAAAGCCTTCTCTGTCTATCCTGAGAAACCTGAAACTCAGTTTAGCCAGGTAGAGGTACTCAAGGCCTCATCCTTAGGACTCAAGACTGCAGCCAAATAGTTCAGGCTGTTGGTGGATCTCTATGGTGAGGCCTTTTGCCATGAATTACCAGTGTTTTCTTACTGTGACATACAATGAAAAGTACACATTTTATATTGTGAACCCAAAGTTGGTTTGTATTTATTGCTAAAACCAAAATTTTTGCAATTTTTTTTTACCAAGTACAATACACACTATTTTCTATTTTAAAAATATATATGTACTGACTCTGATTCACTAAATTGATGTCACTTACTACTAGGTTGCTCCTAATGACTAAGTTCAAATGGATTCCAGATTTTCTGGTATCTAGAACCTGGATCTTAGTACCTGTGGGCACAGTGACTGGGCTCCATGGAAAGCAGAGCAGACCCTAAAGGCCTGTGTGGCTTCCAGGCCTTATGCTGCCTGCTATCCCCTGTGGCCTAGAACTTGTCCTTGCTTACTCTACCCAGGAGGCTGTGAGAGCCCTAAGGTGAGGATTCATGTTAGGCAGGGAGAAGAGAGAATGTTGCTCCTGTGAAGCAGACAGTTCCACAAGTCTGGCCCCCCCAGTGATAAGTGTCACTGCCCTTTTCTTTACCTCCTTGCCCTTTGTCACCATAAGCAAGGAGTAAGCTTCTACCAGCCCAGCCTATTTAGCAAATACTTGATCATAAAGGGCAGGACCCAACTGTATCAGGTATCCATCATTCGGGTGCTGAAGCAAAGATACAGGGAGGGAGGGCTGAGTTTGCAAGCAGGTTCTAGCTGAAGGTTGGAGACCTAGAGGCTATACTTCTGTGGTTGGGTGGGCGTGTGTTCTCCCTGGACCACAACCACACCTCTCAGTGAGGAGTGGAATAGGGCACTTTGAGGCCAAAGGCTTGGCTTCAGTAAAGATTACATGGAACAGGAGTGTTGCAGAGAGAGGACAAGTCTTCTGTTTGGAAGATTCTGAGTATAGTATTAATGTGAATTCAAATCCTGACTTCACTGTTTACAGTGTATAACTTGGAAAGTTACTTAACACTAGCCAGCTGGTTGGGGAGGTGTTGGTAGAATCCCATCACTCACCTGCTTGCTACCCTTCATGGTGCTTCTGGCATTGAAGGAGGATGAGCTATAGTCTCCAGAGATCATTTCCAGGTACCTGTGGGAACAGGCCACCAGAGCCAAGGACTCAAAGCCACTGGGCCGGGGACAGGGGCAAGCCTGCCAGTAGGAAGGGACAGGGATCACATATAGTGCAACCATAAGATGACTTTCCAAAGAATACTGTGGAAATTGGATGTCAGAAACAAAGATGATGTCAAGTCCTTATCATGCCCAGTGGTTTCAGGCATGATACATACAGCATAACTGGGGCAGAATTGTGACTCTATTTTTCTTGGTACCTTTGTGGCCAAGAATGTAAAGGGCATAAACTGAGAAAGCTATATCATACCATTAGCAGAAAGTATCACAGATGTCCCCATATAGACAGAAAAGGACTGGCTAATCAAACAGAGAGGCTGGGCTGGGTTTGTGGAGTTTTTCCATGTAGGAGATCTAGAAGATAACATCAAAAGTGTGCTGGTGGGGCTGGAGAGATAGTTTGCATTTTAAACAACTGTCTGGCAAGCATAAGGATCTGGGTTTAATCCCTGGTACCACATGTGCCAGCCCCTGATTCATGGCTGCACTGTGCCGGCCACTGTACCCAGGCATGGTGGTGCACGCCTGTAATCCCAGCACTAGGGAGGATCACTATGAGTCTGAGCTGTGTTGTGAGACTCTGTACCAAATAAATAAATAAAATGAGATTTTAAAAAATATATATTTAAAAAAATGTGCTGTTGGTGGAATAGGGACTAGATTGGCATATATAATAAGATAGCCTTGTAAATGCAGTAGTTGACTGTTAACTCCAACCATCAAGACAGTATACTTCCGTGAAATCAAAATATTAAGGAAACTGGTCTTAAAGCTGTCCAAGCAGCAACTTCAAGGAGGTGATAAAGCAAGAAAATTGTAGTTACCAGTAATGGGAACAGTTGTCCCTTTGGAGAGTCACAGTCTTAAAGAAGCAAGGCACAGTTTTAACAACAAGCAAACTTGGAAACTTCCAGATTTAGTGAAGATGATAGGGTGGAAAGACTTGATTTCCTTGGGTAGAACTGGAAGAGTGGCCAATGGCCAGCCTGTCACAGAAGTCATTAAATATGCCCACCAAATCATCAGTGGTCTTGTGTTAAAAGACAAGCAATAACAATGCCAGTGACATGCGTAAAATAGATTTAAGCTACAAGGAATTGAACTCTGACCACAGGCCTCATTATTGTAAAACACTGTGTGAAGGATAGCTTTTCATCTGTAATTCACTTTTTCACAGTGTATTTCTTAAAGAATAGGCCAACAATGGTTAGGAATATGAGTAGTCTCAATTTTTAAAATGAAAACAATTTGTATTTGTGTATAAAACTGCATAATTTTTACAGAAAGTATTTCTTTGGACATAAAATATATCTCAGATTTATAGTAGTTTTTTAATACTTTTGAAATTTGTGACTTCTGTAGTTAAGGATCTATTTTGTATAGTTATTCTGTTCAGAGCTTTGTTCTGGTTAAATCCAGAGTGAATATAGAAGTAATTAATTTCTTGTATGCAACTTGGTTGTACTGGAATAAATCTGATTCATAACTATGCAGGGCTTAATTTTTCAGTCTGATTTTGGTAAATATTCCTCCTCTGGGGGAGGATGGGTTGATGTCTTAAAATTAATGGGTCTGAACTTTGAGTTCTTAAATTTGACCTAATTTAACTGGTGCAACCTAAGACTGAGTTCACAAGGTCATCTTTGGGGCCAGGGAGGTAGCTCAGTAGAATTAGCAATTTGCCTGGCAAGCACAAGGGTCTAACTTCAATCCCTGGTTCCACCAAAAAGAAAAAAAAGACAAGGTCGTCTTTAAAGCTTTCACTGAAAAATTTTCATCTGTTTCAAGTGAGCATTGTGTGTGAGACATTTGATTCCTTTCTTACTTAACTTCTAAAACTATGGCTTGCAAAATCAGGCCAGTTTTTAAAACTGAGCCTGCTTAAACACAGGTTTAAGCCTAGTATGCAAATAAAAGAAATACTCAACTGCTTCTTTTTTTTTTAACTGCTTCTTTTGTAATCAAAACAAAGAAATGCTGTAGCCGTGAGCCTCAGTTTCCCTGTCTGTAAAAATGGAGTGATGTTATCTACCTAGTAGGATTTTTGCTGAGTGTCAGATGTGGTCTTACCTGTGAAAGTGCCGAGGCGTTGGTATTATTTGCAGTGTAGTAGTATACATTGGCTTTCTTCCTTCTTGTTGCCCTATGGGGCTACTGGTAGGTGCTTTGTGGTGAGGCATCTGAGGCAGTGCATCCAGCAGCAGACATCAAGGGAATGTGTTCTGGGTATTTAGCACTGGACTCACCATTGTGGGAGAGCTCAGGAACTCCTGACACTGAACATAGCATGCTGCTACTTGCGAGCCAGCGAGGGACAGGGCATAATGCATGCTAAAGGAGATGGCCTGGATTCACTGAGATTTTCCCTATTATCAAAGAGACATCATGTAGGAGGAAGATTTTGTGTGGTGTTGAAGGCAGATGGTTGGCTTCAACATTGAATAATGTGGGCAGGGCATCGTAGGCAGGGGAAGAGGAAAGTCAAGGACCTGTGTGGGAAGAACTGTGTGTCATGTTGTGGGAGTATGAGGGCTGGACTTGTTGGTCAGAGGCTCACGTTCACAGGGGGAGAGGGAGCCCAGGAACAGCAGGGCCCTGAAAGTTAGGCTGGGAATGTAGATACTTTGTGGGTACAGAGTCTGGGCCATTACCTCATCAGCTCTTGCTAGAAGGTGAGATGATGGAGAGGAGCTGAACTCAGATGTCTCTTGCTTCTATGGATCAAGGAGGTGGGCCCCTTATCTGTTACCCACATGAATAGGCCACAGCACAAGAAGTAGTTTAAGTTGTTGATCCTCAGGAAGTCAACATAAAATATTTTGAGACTAGGTCATTTTCCTGAGAACCTGTTCAAGAAGATTAAATTTAGTGTCATCACTGGCCATTGCTGGAAACCAGTGTCCCCAGGAAGGCAGTTGTCCATTGGTTTATGATGACCTCCCTAGTGCTGCCTGTTTTCCTGTTGAGGAGAGGCTGGAACCCTTCCAAAGAACAAAGGTCAGAGAAGGCAGAGGCTTCTGTCCTATGAGAAGGGGTGGAAGGAAAGAGACAGGTGTTGATCACTCCTGGAGAAAAGAAGATTCACTCCTGAAGGTTCAGTAGCCTGTTTCCAAGGAGCTGTTTCTGTGGCTAGGCACATGCCTCCATCAGCTGACTTAATGAGGTTACATTGTAATAAGAGGATAAAAAATGGGCCTGCACCAGATTTTGGCCTAAGCTACCACGATGGTCAAGATGCAGAGTCTCTGTTCATTTGCACAAACATCTGTTGATTATCTCTGTGTACTGAAAGCTATGCCAAGGCAGTGGGGTTCACAGAGATGAATGCACTATAGTCATGCTCTGGCTGGTTGAAAGGTAGAGGGTAAAGTCTGCTAAAACTGGAATCGGAGAATGGGGGGTAGTGGGTGATCACTTTTGGTTCAAATCCTAGAAAGGAGGCCTTGAATGTAGTTTGGACCTTATTTATGGGCAGTAAGGAGTTATAGAAGAGATTTGGGGAGGAGCAGAATAAGGCCAGAATTGTGCATTAGAAATGTAACTTTGCCAGGGAGATGGCTCAATAGAGTAAGCATTTGCCTGGCATGCACAAGGGCCTGAGTTCAAACCCCAGTACTGAAAAAAAAAAAAAAAAAAAAAATGTAACCTTGATAGTAATTTAGAAAATAAAAAGATGGAGTATATTAAAATTTCTGGCTCATGAAGAGGATTGCTACTGAGGCAGTACTCCAGGAAATAAGCTCTCAATTGTAAGCCATGGTCTAGACAGGTGGACAAGGAAGGAGCTGATGAAGTGTCTTGAAGGTCAGAGTCACAGAACTTGAATCAGGGCTATGGGAGAGAAAGAGATGCCAGTCTGCTGACAGGAAGAGGACCGATTACTAAACAAGATAAGACCTAGGTAGAGAAGCAGGTTGGTGGAGGGGTGGCTCCAGGTTAGTGTATAGTAGGCGTGGCGTTGCCCAGACACCTGTGTAGGAGCCACCAGGAGAAGCCAGGGCCCGAGGCAGGAAATTCAGATTGCAAATAAGTTGGATAAAGTAGATGATCAGTTGGCAAAGAACAAAATAGGTTTGTTCCTGATCTGTTTATTTACTCATTCCTTCAAAAGCAAGGATCAAGCCCCTCCTTTGTAACTGACCCTTCAGAGGTCTTCAGAGATTTAGTGATTGGGGGCTGGAAATGACAAGGCCACTGGGCATAGGAGAATGGTTAAGGGTGAGCAGCCAGGAATGGCTGCTCAGGGTTAAGCAAACCAGGGGGAGGTTGACAAAGGCTAGTTGATAAAGTGTGGTGTGACATGTGCAACATGTGTATGTGTGCTCACGCATGTGCATGTGCACACACACACACACACAGTACTCATGGGCAGAAATAGCATCAGATACTGCAGTGAGGTTAGGTATAATCTGAAGTCCCTAGGTTGGCTGGAGAGGTCTGCTGAACTTTCCCTAGAAGAATTTCAGCTGAGTGATGGGGTGAAGGCCAGAACCAACAATCAAGGGACTAGAGAGAGGCATTTAAGGAGTGAGACAAGTTTGCTTTGAGGTCCTTGGCAGCACAGGGAAACAGAAAAAGCAGTAACTAGGGAAGAAAAGAGGGCCTCTCTTTATTCCTAGCCTCCTCATCCTGTCATTTTTCTTCTAAAATTTATATTAGAATTACAATCTGTTGCCTCAGAAAGAGCCTGTGGAAACAAGGAATAAAGACAGAGACTACTGGATAGAGAAGACCCAAAGAGCATGAGGTGTAGAAGCCAGAGTGCAAGTGGTGACTCTATTGTGGAAAGTTTAAACCAGAGACGGAAGGAAGGCGGGGTGACCACAAAGCGACCGCTGAAAGTGAAAGCAGAGCTTTCCCTGAGCCCTGCACCTCGTGGGACTGTCCCCTGTGGAGTCTTTGCAGATTTGTGGAGTTCCCTAAGTTACTCTTTGTCCCCTCTGAAAGCTGGGACTTTGAGACTCAGTTGGGCTCAGGGAGGTGTCCTTTGAGGAAGAGTGTGAATCCCTTTTAAGACAGATACCTGTTCAGATTTGGGGGAACTGGTTGCTAATGAGAAAAGGCTGAAGGTGACCACTGTGGCTATAGGAAAGCCACACAGTTCAAGGGTCCAAAATGTCAGAGGTGTTTTTTGCCTAGAAAGTCAGACACCATCTTCCTATCTGTACTTAAACAAGGACACTATCACTGTGTGTTACTATAGTTGAAAATTTACTGTCTCACATATTATTTGTGATGAGCCAAATCCCAGATGGTTGCATATTTAAAATTGTTTCTAAGGAAGCAATATCTGTCTATAAATGTCTTGACATACAATATCAACTTCATGGCACAGTTTGGGAAATTTGTGATCATTTGTGCAAGTGTAAGAATAACTTAGAAAAAAAGAATACTTAGAAACTTAGTAGATCAAGATTTGTTTAATAACTATAAAATATACTGTTCTAAATATGTGTGGCATGTGTGAATAGATTGTTTTCACCTATGGGTAAATAAGGGATATTCATCTTTTAATGGAGAACAAAGCAGTGAGCAGGAGTAAGAGTTGAGTAAGGCTGAGGGAACAGGATACTGAAAACAGGGAGATGAGTGGTTTCTCTGTAGTCCATTCATTCCTCATGTTCATGAACAGGGCAGATGGTCTCTGAGTTGCAGATTTCTGTCTACCCATGGCTAGAATCCACAGGTCCTAGCTGTTCCATGTTTCCTAGTGTTTAAATAGTAGAGAGTTAGGAAGGGGTTGATGATGGTGATGCAGTTAGCATTTATTGTTTCCTTGCTGTGTATACCAGGTATTGTTCCTTCTAAGCACTTTAGAGGGTTACCACTGAACTCTTACAATTCATCATAGCTGGTGTCACCCTCATTTTAAAGATGAGAACACTGGGATTCAGAGAGGTTGGTGTATCGTTCAAGGTTAGACAGTAAGAGAATAGCAGGGCCACATCTTGGACCTGGGTCTGCCAGAGCCCAGGACATTCACTCAGCCACCAGCATAGAATAAGGCCAAGTCGCATGATGATGGAGACAGGGGCCCAAAGGAGCTAAAAGTAGTCCTGAGGTTAAGGATCCTTAGGAAGGAATCTGTTCCCATCCTGTAGGCTTTTTCATAGATAATTAAGAAGCTGTCTTTCAGGATTGCCAGAAAGGCAGGGCCTTTGTCAGCTATCTGGACACAGGGGCAAAAGCCTAAATTATAAATTGTCCCATGATCTCTGTTTTCTCACCTGAAAGAAGTGACAGATTAGACCTGGGATATCATGTATGTGGAAAGTAAAAGCAGTGAGTCAAATGATCCTGTTTCTCTGGGGGCTCAGGCTTCCCTTCATGGGGACCTATTCTAGAACCCTACTCCTTTGCTCTACTGTGCCAGGTAGGGCGTTCTCAGTGATGGAGACTCCAGCTTTAGGGCTCCCTTTTCCAAGACAGCGGACCAGCCCAGATTGACAAAGGAAAGGTGACATTTTCCAAGGGATGTATAAAGTGACTTCATATTATATGTTCAAATGAGCACGTAAGGGAAAAACAGAAATGGTTCTTCACCATGCACTCATGCAGTAAGTAGTCTGCAGTGATTGTGTGCTAGGTGCTGGTGCAGAAAGTCTGTCTCCAGTGAGGTCCAAGGGCTGCTGTCTCCAGGTTTTGTGGGTGCTTCTGTGTTGGGATAGGGGGTGGTAGTGGATGTGAGGATAATGGGGAAGGGAATCAACATCCAGGTGCCAGAGTAAAACCTCCCTGATCTTCATTTCACAGAAGAAATGGACATTCCAAAAAGCTATTTATTTTACCCAAAGTCACCCCAGTTAATAGGCAGCTGAATTTGAAATGCAAGTCCATCTGACACCATCATCGTGCCCTTAACCAGCATGCATTACTGATTCTTGCCTGTTTTTGCTTCCAGTTCTTTAAGGCCTTTACCAAGAATGGCTCAGGAACAACATTTCCAGGTAGGTGTCTTGGCTCTGGCTGTCCTGTTGGCATTATCAGTGTCTTCCTTTCCTTGCCTCCCTCTTTTACTATGAATTCTAGGGTAAGGATGCCCCCAAGTGAAACCTAATGCATTTTCCTTAAAGTGTCAAGTGCCTTAAGAAAGTCAGGCTGACAAGCCCTTCAGATGTGGCCCATCCAGGGTCTTGGGGTGGGTTGCAGGGCACCACGTTCCCAGAATGTCTTCATATCAGAATGGGACTGGTGTCAGAGCAGAGCAGAGAGACACTGCAGACCCTGGGCAGAGCCTTCATGAGCCATTTCTGAAGCACTGCTTCTTGCCTTTTGGGGGATGGGTGACAGGCTCTGAAGTCTGCCCTTCTCTCCTGATCCCATTCCTGTGCCTGTTTTTGTTTACAGTGGCTGGTGCTAATGTGCAGACACTGCGGGAGAAACTCATTGATGCCCTGGAGTCCCACCGTGACACATGGCCCCCAGCCTGTCCACCACTGGAACCTGCCAAGTATTTTGGGCTGGGACAGGCTTAGTGCAGCATAGGCCAGGGTTCCAGACTGGGGCATGAGAGAGTAGTGGGAAGTTCAGGGGGACCCAGGTTGATTCTTGCTGTTGCCTTTGTCTTGGGGTGGTCACTCCAGTCTGCTAGCAACACTTTGGAGTAACTGATAGCAGGCTCCTCTTGCTGCAAGTGCTACTGAAGAGTCCTGTCCTTCAAGGGCCATCCTGCCACATGGGATGAAAGACAGATGGGATTCTCTGTGTCATACCTGCTAAAGGATCTCCCACCTGTCCTTGGGAATATTTGAAGTAAAGCAGGATTTAACATGTTCTAACCCAGGAAAGGCCACTGACAGAATAAGCATGAAGCAGACCAAGAAGATCAAATGCCACTGAGAGGAAAGGGTAGAAACTGATGAGTAAAGCTATAAACATTAGACTCCCTGTTTCTGAGTGAAAACTGAAGCCCACATACATGGGGGGTTACCAAGAAGGAACCAATCTGTGTACCAGCAGGAACTGCTGAGGGAACCCAGCCTCAAACACAGTGAAGGTCCAGTGCTGAGAAGGCACACCAGGCAGGAGTGGGTGCTTGGAGGCCCTCTGGAGAAGTGGTGAGAGGCCAGCACATGATGCCCCCCCAGAGGTTGGCAGTATCCACAGTACCTGTTTTAATTCATAGAGTAGGTCCACTGTGACCCAATTCTTTCTGGTGTATCCATTCTTACTGCTAGGGGGCTGCTCTGCAGCTACCTCATGTTGTACCTTTTTGGGGTTGGTCACTGTCATGTCTTTGGATCCACTAGAGAGAAGTAAGGTACCAAGTTGAAAATAAAAAGAAAATATGAGCTTTGTGTGATGGCACGTACTTGTAATCCCTGCTATTCAGGAGACTGAGGCAGAAGGCTCAAAAGTTTGAGGTCAGCCTGAGTATCTTGGTGAGGCCCTGAGTCACTAAGAAAAATGGATTTGATCCCGGTACTGCAAAATATGGTCTCCTTTACCCCTATGCCTTTTCACATGCTGGCTTCTACATGGGTTAGTCTCTTTTTCAATGGAATAAGAAAAATCATCAAGCATTTTCTGTTGAAACTGTTGAGTTCCTAGAACAATTTGTGGCTTCTCTGATGGGGGGCATAAAATTGGCTGCCTTAATCATTTCCATCTGAGAAGGCTGGGCCTCGGTTTTCTTTTCTTAACCTAGGAAGGTTGGATTAGTTAGTTTCTAAGGTCTCTTGTACTCAGGGCTTTCTGGTTCTCTGGTTCTCTCTCTTATCTTTCTTCTCTCCTTTCCCAGCTTCCCCCACTGAGGATCATACCCAGGGCCTGGTGCTATTAAGCAGTTGCTCTGCACTGAGATACACCCATGGCCTTTTGGTTCCCTTTTTGTTCCTTCTCCTGAGAGCAAAATGTAGCCTTCCCAATTGGTCCTGAACTTGCTGCAGATCAAGACTTGTATCTGATGGTTCTGTCAGTAAGCCTAGGCCATATGGAAGCAGTTGGTTTCAAAACCTCCCTGTGGTCCTCCCAAGACTGCCTTGTGCCCACTTGTGTTTCATGGAATAGTCAGAAAGAAAAAATGAAAACAGCCAAGATGGGTCATTAAGTAATATGTACAGCATCCTTTGAGATTGAAGGTTTGGTTTCTTTCCCCTGGAGGACTGGCAGAGGAAGACCACAGAGCTACAGAGTGGCCCACCTTGGAGTTTGGCCCCACTCCAACTGGATGCTGAGTGACTGTAATTGTCTCTTAACAGGCTGGAGGAGATTGATGGATTTTTTGCAAGAAACGATGAAGAGTACTTGGCCCTGATATTTGAGCAGGAAGGCTCCTACCTGGGTAGAGAGGTGAGCTGCCTCGGTTCCCGGCAACCCTCGGATGGCCAGTGGGAGCCCCGATTCAGATGCAGGGTTTCTCCTGCCCATGTAGTATCTTATCCGTGTATTTATTTGCTAGGTACTTCTGGACCCCTGCTGGGAGAGAGGTGAAGTGTAGAGGCTAGACTTTTCCATTAGAAACCTTTGTGCCTGATCTTACCTCCCTACTGCCATTTAGCCACTTGTCCCACAGCTGACAAAGATTACCAAATAATGTCTAAGGTCCCACAGCTAATAAAGTAAAACAGAAAAAATAAATAAATAAATAAAGTAAAACAGAGCTTTGACCCAGAACTGTTTCCACAGTACCTCACTTGCACAGAATTGGAGTGCAACACTGGGGAGGTGGGAACATTAGAGAAAGTTCTGTTTCTCATGAGGAAGTGGGTCTCTTATGAAGTGCTTCTGATTGAATTCCGACTCCATCACTTACATGGTATGTCTTTAGGCAAACTGTTTTATTTTTCTGAGCCTTGTTTCTCTGTTTATATAGTATAAATAGTTAACATTTCCTTTTATTACTGGGAAAGTAATGAGGCAGTTTAAGGAAAAGGCCTGGATTACTAGCTGGCATGCATAGGTACTTTATTAAGTTTTTCTCCTATCGTTGTGCCAGGTGCCCACTAGGCTGCTGGCTCAGGGACTTCCCCGCTGAAAGCTTGAACATTTTTCACACATGCAGTCAGTGGGAGGTGCCAGTTCATGGGAGGAGTTCTGAGGCAAGGTTGAGCCCCACTGCGGGCCAGAAATGGGGTTTTCTTGCTGAAGCACAGGCAGCATAGTTGATGGTGCTCTAGAGCTGAAACTGAAGCATCTCCAGCCCTCTCACTCTTCAGGGAAAGCACAGGAAGAGGGGAGGCACAAGCAGCTGGCATGGCCCCTGTCCATGCCTAGATGGAATTGGCTCTTCTGCCTGCCTCATCCATAGTCGCCTGAGACACCAGAGCAGGGGCCCCATGGCCCTGCAGTGGTGCTTGGGGGAGGGGGAGTGAGCAACAGCAGGGCAGAGGGGACTAAGAGGCCCACTCGGGAGTTCAAGCCCGTGCTAGCTGTAGTTGTGCCCTCTAGGCTTCACTTCTAAGCCTCAGAATGCTCAGCTACAAAGTAGGGTTTTTAAAATTATTATTAGTTAATATATGTTGTGGTACATAATTATACTCATGAAAGAAGTTGGTATATGACTTCTAAAATTTTTTTTTAAATCTTATTTATTTGGTACAGGGTCTTGCTACGCAGCAAGGACTCGTAGTGATCCTCCTGCCTCAGCCTCCCCAGCACCACGTGTGTGCCACCATGCCCAATTTTGGAGCTTGGCACAGAGTGCCTGGGGTTCCAGGGCTGGCATGGCATGTGGCACCCGATTGAGCCCGGGTCCCTGCACTTGTCAGTCAGGTACTTAGACCACTGAGCTAGCTGTCTCCCAAGCCCGAATTGCTTTTTAACTCCTTCTTCCTCTCCCCCTTGGCCCTTTCTGCATCTCTTGAACCCCTTCATGTTGGTATGTTCGTGGTGCATGATGATCATACTCCTTGTAGGAACATATGCATAGCACTTTGCAATCCCCTTTATTCCCACCTTTCAAAGTCTTCTCTCCTCCCTCCCACCCCTCTGTCTCTTGGTTGCCTTCTTATATGCTTAATATCCAGTACACTATGTCCAATTGAGAATTTTTAAAATAAATATTTATGTATCTACTCAATATAGCCCCCTGAGCTTCATATTATTATTATAATTTTGCAAGTAAGGAAATTGGAATTTTGGTTTGATTGATCCAGGATTCACAAGCCGGCAGCCATAGTATACTACCCCACATGGTAATAGACTATTATAGGATTGGTGTGAAAATCAGAGACCATCTATATACGGTATAAAATATATGATAAATGTTAATACTTTCCATTCTTGTTTTTATCTAAAAAATAATACCATGAATATTTTTTCTCTTGAATATTTTTTCTGACCTGGGATATAGGTAGAAAGCTTCTTAATATAAGAATAAAAATAGAACCACATTTTACTATGCCTTTTATAAATTTATTTTATTAGAAAATCGTATTGATTTGAGATTGTCCTACAAAATGTGAGGTGTGTGGTCTGCACCGTCCCAAGGCCCTTCCTCTCGGGTAGTTTCTGGCTCTTGTTAGCTAGGGCTTGATTGCAGTTAGTGGCATGAAGGTCTCCTTCATTATGATGCTCTACTCTTTAAAATGTTTTAAGTTTGGACAGTACGACTGCCACCTGCTGCCTGCCCAGCACCAATCAAGGATTCAGCCCCTGGCTCCCTCTACTGGCTTTACTCCCAGATGTCCTCTGTGTCTGCAGGTGGCTCTGGACCTGTCCCAGCACCAAGGCATGGCTGTGCGCAGGGTCTTGAACACAGAGGGCCCTGTGGTGAGCAAGTTTGGTGTCACAGACTTTCCATCCTGCTACCTGCTGTTTCGGAATGGCTCTGTCTCCCGAGTCCCTGCGTGAGTGCAGCTCTCCCTGTTCTCTCTCTCTTCCTTCCCTGTACTCCTTCTTGCCCTGAGTGGCCATAGCCCTGGCACTCAGGTTTTCTCCTGGGAGAGTCTTCTGAGAACAAGTGTAGCATCAGTGCCAGGAAAGCAGATGCCAGCCTCTCCCTGGGGGGCAGGTGCTGTAGGCCCCTGTGCTCAGTCCTGCCTCAACCCTGATTGTTTCTTCACTGTCCACATCCAGCCCTGGCCCTATTCCCCATTCTCCTCTGTCCACAGACAGAGATCCACTGGCAGGCTGCAGCCTGGCAAGGACTCCAATATGCCTGGCCCTCCCTCCCTTTGGTTTTCTAATTGCAGAAAAGTTCATTAGGAGCCAGACAATAGCCTGTTGCAAAATGTGAGCGAAAACAATCAGGCCAGCCTTAGCCTCTCTGTCAGGCTCCTGCTGCTGAATGGCCCACTAAATGGTGCCAGATGGTGCCTCAGTGCCCTCCATGGGCAGATGATTGATGTCCACTTGGCCCTGCCTGGTAGAGCTCAAGGGCTAGGGGGATCAAAGCTCGCCTGAAGTGCCCAATGAGCTGATCCTCAGGGCATCATTGCCTTCCCGTACTGAGGCTGGTCAGGGCAGCCCCTTTCCCTTGCCTGGCCCAGATCATCGGGCAGTGTTGGGGAGACCTGTCAGAAAGTCAGGAAGCATCCTGGCTGCTGGGGCAGAAAGTGCCAGTTCTGGTGGGGAGAGGAGGCATTGTTTCCTCACTTGGAATTGGTGGAGGAGAAAATTGTTTGTGACGATGCTGCTCCCCAGCCATCTGCTCATTAATAAACACTGGGCCAGGACAGTGGAGTGGAAAGCGATGCTTCCTGATGTCAGCTCCCTGGGGGCATCCCACCACACTGCTGCCGGGTTGGGCATCCTTTCCTCCGGGTGGCCTGACTGGTGAGTGAGAGGATTGTGTGTTCAGGAGACAGGACTCTGCTGTATCAGGAGAGAGAAATCAAAGGGGTATGGAAAGTCTTGGTTCTTTATTATTAATGCTGTTTTGTTTAAATTCACGTATCAAACTCCTTTGACTTGGAAACTAATGTCATCTCATGGTACTTGTGAGTAAGCAGCTGCCTTGAGGTCAGTCCTTTTGACTTCAGTCTGAGACAGGCAGTCAAAGGCAGCTAGTCTTGTCCATGAGAAGATTTTTTATTTTTTGGTAGTGCTGGGGATCCAACCTAAGGTCTTCTGCATGTTGGCAAGCACTCTGCTGAATTATGGTTCTGCATGGACATAATGTTGACCTACAGGGGCTACCTGCCCTTCAAGCACTTTGTCCCCAGCTTGTCCAAACTCTGGCCTTGCTTGGAGTCCCATAGTAGTTTTCAGGATTCTTGGGTCTAGCTGCTATTCCAAATGGCAAGGGCATACAATGCTTGTATCAAAGAGGTCTTTCACAGTATATGCAGTGAATGGAAGGCAAATAAGGCCTTGATAATCTAATTTTGACCTCACCAAGGGTAAGATGAAACTAAGTTCAGCTATTTCTCACTAGCCCTTTTTGGAAGCCACCCTTCTTCCTCTGCTGGCATTGTTCAGTCTTAAGATTTGTCCTTTGTGCTTACTGTTTCTCCTGTTCTCTCTTCCTTCACAGGCTGATGGAGTCCAGGTCCTTCTACACTGCTTACCTGCAGAGGCTCTCTGGGCTCACCAGGGAGGCTACCCCAACCACAGCTGCACCAACCACTCCTGATAAGATAGCACCTATCATGTGGAAATTTGCAGATCGGTAAGGCCACCCCCAGCTCCCCTCCTCCTCCACTCATGTCTTACTCATCCTGTTCCTTTTGTGGCTGTAGGACCTACTATTCATAGCCTAGATTGCCACCTGACCCCAAAGGCTGGCCTTGACTTTTGGGGTCCCCTGACTGCTAGCTTTGTACAAGGAGGACTGTGGTTAACTGGTGGCTTCTTGGATATATGCTTCTAGGGCCCCAGTGTTGAATGTTGGGAGTCCTGAATAGCACATCATGTTCCCCTTTGTGATAGAAGGCTTACTGTCCAG
Source organism: Ctenomys sociabilis (assembly GCA_004027165.1). NCBI lineage: Eukaryota > Metazoa > Chordata > Mammalia > Rodentia > Ctenomyidae > Ctenomys > Ctenomys sociabilis. The sequence goes on from PVKA01004319.1 coordinate 78,277, forward strand.
TCAGTGCCCATATTCCCTATGTTGCCTATTTGGTCATGAAGCTACTTCTTCAAGAGGCATATGAGAGAGACTGGGTGTTGTGGCACGCACCTGTAATCCCAGCACTTGGGAGGCTAAAAACAGGAGAATCACTACAAGTCTGATCTATGTAGCGAGACCCTGTAGATCCTGTACTAAATACATTTTTAAAAAGGCATATGAGCATGGAGAGGTAGACTGAGGCCTAGGGACACCACAGTGGGGCGCAGAGGAGACATTGCCTTGAGAGTAAAGCACAAGTAGTGACTGTGCTGGCTTGACTTTAGCCTCACTGGCTCTGTCTCCTTTCAGGAGGTAGATTTGCTAGAGCAATTTCTTTTATAGATGAAATAAACTATGAAAATCTACTGAGGTAGATTGAGTTTCCCAAGTTCACAGAACTAGCTCACCCTCAAGCTCAGATCAGAGGCACGTCTCCAGGTGGGTAGAGAGCAGCCAAGGCTCTTCCTCTTAGCCCTGAGCCAGACTCTGAGGGAGCATGGTAAGACATGGGTTGTCATACCCTGCTGGATCCCCCAGTTTCTCCCCAGTACATGATGGACTCTGAGGTTTGGCAGCCGTGAATAGCCCATCAGCCTGGAAGGAGCTACAAAGCTGCTGCCCAGCCTGCCCTTCCAGTGCTCCAACCCAGCTTTGGGGGACAGCTACACCTCCAGCCTTTCATGGCAGGCCTGCTTTTCCAGAGCTGGTTTGGTGCCCTGTTGGTCTGCTTGTCTGCCCCAGAGAGATTCTGCTAGGAGAAAGAAGAAAGCTCAGCCTCATGGTGGGTCTGGTTAGTGAGTCCCAGGGGCAGCTGGCTCTGAGACTAGAGAGGAGGAACTCCTTGCCACGTTGTGCATTTTACTTGACCCGTTCAACAATCTACCAATGAGCAACATATTTTTCTTCCTATTGTACAGGAAATGAGGCTCATAGAAGTTACGTTATTTGCTCAAGATCACTCGGTAGCAGAGCCAGTGCTTAGATGGTTCTGTGCCATTAACAGTGCCCTTCCTTTTCTATCCCTTCAGTCTAAAGGGTTCCTCCCTAGCCCCTGCCTAGTGACTAATGCCCCTGATCCTCTGCCTTCCTCTGGGTTCTCAGCTCCAAGATCTACATGGCTGACCTGGAATCTGCACTGCACTATATCCTGCGGGTAGAAGTGGGCAAGTTCTCAGTCCTGGATGGTCAGCGCCTGGCGGCTCTGAAAAAATTTGTGGCAGTGTTAGCCAAGGTAAGCAAGGCCATGGCTTCCCTCATCCCTGCAGTTCCCCATGTGATAGTATGCATGTGTGTAAATCACATGCTGTGCCTGCCCCTACCTCCAGAGGCTGGCTGTATACCTGGACCTCACTCAGCATGACAGCCTTTCAGTCCATTGTGGCTGCTACCCTCTGGTCAGTCTTACTCCACAGCAGCCCCGTACTACTAGCAACACACTGTGCAGCATGTGGGTGGGACACAGGTCAGAGCTGTGACAGCTGTTTCTGTCATATCACTTGCCTGCTTGAGTCTTCTCTTTTGAGTTTTAGAGTATCTCCTGGCTTTGGTCACTGGTAAGTAGGATCCCTGGAATGCCAAAGTAAAGAGGATGCTTTCCTGAAGCTCCTGTTCCCCCCCTCCCATGTGACCAGGTCCCTTGCCCTAACCCTGCCGCCATATTCCTGTGTAGCTTCCTGGGAATGTGTCTGCTTCATGGAGTAGAACGCGTGCTTGTGAAGACCTGTTGTCTGTTCAACATTTAATTCTCTTCTTTGTCACACCTCCTCTGGTTCCAGATCCACTGCCAGTGCTACCCTGCTTAAATCTAGGTGGCTGTTTCTGAGGGCTGCTGAGTCATATGCAGGCACTGGTCCCCTTCAGGGCTGACTGCCGCACCCCTTGGCCTGATCTGTGGCTGTCCTTGGGCCCCTCCTCAGGAACTGCCCATATCTATGCCCTTTCTCTACCTCACTAGTCCTCGCCTTCCTCGTCCACTGGAGTGCACTGAGAGGACCCTGTGAAGGGTATTGTAGCCTAAGGCATAGCAGCAGTCAGCCCCCCTTGTTGGTCCACTGCAGAATGGACCCTTTCTGATAATAAAGGCATTCTCCCAGAGAGCTGAGAGCTGCTTATTCCCTGCAGTACTGAACTCCAAGGCAGACAGCTGGGTACCTAAGAAGAAAACCTTAGAGAAATTCTGTGTGGCATCCTCCTGCCCTTAGCATATTCTCCTGGAAGACATCAGGTGGTAAGAAATCCAGCCCAGTCCAGCCACTGCAAGGAAATGTCCAGAGGCAATGGTTTCCTGTGTGCTACTCGCATCAGCTGTGCACAAAGCTGGTTTTGAGTGTGGCCTCTCTTGCAATCAGACTGAAAGTGCCAGAGTCAGTTGGAGGCTTCAGCCGCACCTTAGAGTGTTCCTGCTCCGTTGCTGCTTGCAGGCCATGTGTGCAGATGACTGAGAGGAGCAAGGCCTGCCTGCCAGCAGCCAGGCTAAGAAGGGACAGGGTGGGCCCTGGGGCACTGAGCTCCTCTTTGACCTTTGCCTGCATATCTGCCTGAAGACTCCAGTGCTCTGGTCTCAGCCATGCTCAAGTAGCTGCTTCCTGAGTAAGCAAAGGAAGCAGCTCCTTTACTTGAGCTTTTGACAGGCTGGCAGGCTCTGCACAGTGGCTGTGTAGTCACTTAGATTTATTTCTCTTAAAGTTCTTGGGTGGCCACGGGGACACTCTCTATTTTACAGATGAAATTATAGTCCAGAGAGATGAACCACTTTGCCCAGGGGCGTTTGCACTCACATCTTTTCCAGCCCTACTCTAAACCTCTGGTGCTCATGCACAAAATCCTGAAGGGAAGAAAGCTCACTGAAAAGTCCTCCTGCCTCTGCTCTGCTCCCTCACCTGAGCAGCTGACAGACTGGCCACTGGGTGGCGTGTGTTCTCTAAGGTTCTCTACTCCCCGTAGTCCTTTCAAACATCCATCTGATACTGGCCCAGTTGGGATGCCAGGCAAAGGTCAGACTGCTGACTTTAGGCTGTAAATCTGTGCTTGAGCCTAGACTCAGTGAAGCTGCACCTCTTCCAGCCCCTTCTCACTCTATAGGAAGGTATCCAGCCTCTGAGGTTTGAGGAGAGCATTTCATGGCTTTCTCAGGAATGGATTTGGTAGCATTTTTTTTTCCTATTTAATTAGTCCTATTTCCAAGATTCTTCTTTCCTTGAATTTTTTTTCCTTTTTTTTCTCCACAAGCTTCTCAGAGCCAGTGTCCTCTGCATCTATCTCTTTTGGTTGACTTGAGGTTTCATTTGACCTCTACTGCTGCCTCTTTACCTGCCCCTCCCCCAACACATGTGTGCACAAGCAAATATCCTCCTCCTCCCTGGGTTGCTTGTGGTTTCAAAGTGGTGATACTAACCAAATTTGAGTTGACTTTGTTGTCAGAGTAGATTTTCATGTTCCTCAGAGACTAGAGGGAGTTGCCATCAGGATTTGGATCTTGGCTCTAAGCCCCTAGACTGGCTTGTTCCACCTGGTAGCGTATGGAATAAAATGAAAGATCTTTTAAAGCTTAGCCCAGCTAGTCAGCTGCCCCACTGGAAGCCATGAGAAGAAAGTGTGAACAGGATTCTCATCAGCCCTAGGAAGTTGCACAGGGATCAGACTTTCCTCCCCATTGTGATACAGGTCATAGGGATCAGAATAAGAGCCTAATCCTTGAGGGAAGAGCCCTTCAGGTCTCTGACCCCACTTGGGGGCTCTCCTCCTGTACCCCTTCCAATCATGTACCTTACATGGATCTACTGGAGCAAAGGTAATGAGGAGTCCATACTTGTGCCTTAGATAGAATATTTTCATGGTGATTTTGGAACACTCTAGAAAACCTGCCTTGGCCCACTTCTGCACGACTCTCTACCCTCTGAAAATAATAAAACTTGACAGAATTGCTTTTCATTGTCCAGCCTCCACATTTTTCCCTCCACAGTACTTTCCTGGCCAGCCCTTGGTCCAGAACTTCCTGCACTCCACTAATGACTGGCTTAAGAGGCAGCAGAGAAAGAAAATTCCTTATAGTTTCTTTAAAACTGCCCTGGACAGCAGGAAGGAGGTGAGTCTGAGAGGCAAATGAATATCTCCCCATCCTTGGCATTCATTGGACTGGAAAAGACACAAATACTATAATTTCCAGTCTCTTCACCAGTTTGTATTCAGGAAGACCTCAGCAATCTTGGATGCTTCTGTTAAGAAACAAACTACTGTGTATTGAGTTCTTCATGCATAATTCATTTAATTCTCATAAATTACCTTATTGGAAGGTAGATATCCCCAGTTAGCAGACAAAAGAACAGAAGTTAAAAGATCTTAAATAACTGTCTGAGGTCTTGTAGTGCCAACAAGTGGCTGGGCTGTGAATAAAAACCAATGAGAAGTGGTGAGCATGTAGCTCAGTGATAGAGCACTTGCCTAAGATAAATTCTTTCATTCAAGCCTCAGTACTACAAACAAACAAGTTAAACAGTGGTGAGACACCAGGGTTTTTAACTACTCTCTGCTGCACTCTTCATCGTGGCCTCTCCAGAGCACCTCTCGGGGCTCCTGCCCATGCCACCCACTCTTTGGGGAAATGGGCCACTGCAGCCAGAATGTGTACAAAGCCTTATGGACTTGGAGAATGTCAGAGCTTGAAGATTAGCCCTTTGTTTCATAGATGAAGTTATTGAGGTAGAAGAAGTGTATACTTTGTTTTGTACCAGAGGTTTCTAGAGTCTGGGAATGTAGCTCAGGGGCACAGCACCTGCCTGGCAAGCACAAGGCCCTGAGTTTGGGTCTCCACACTAAGAAGAAAAAGGCTTTCCCATAGATTTTCAGATGTGCTGATCATTGGTTGGGTGGAACAGGTAGAAGGAAAGTACCACCTTTGGGATGACAGAGAAGGACCTCATTTGTCATGGGACTATGTGTTGTCATTTGTCTATTAGAAGCTTCTCTTCATTTCCCCTTGTCAGTCTTTTTTTTTTTTTTTCCCCACTGTGGACTCACACTCATGTGTGTCCCTTAGGACGCTGTTCTTACTAAAAAAGTGAACTGGATTGGCTGCCAGGGGAGTGAGCCCCATTTCCGGGGCTTTCCCTGCTCCCTGTGGCTCCTCTTCCACTCCCTGACTGTTCAGGCAAGTCAGCAAAATGCAGACAGCTCACAGAAGCCAGGTAAGTCCAAGGATCTATTCACCTCATTGTGCACCAACTCTACCTGCCCTTCCCATTAGGGTGGGTCAGTATCCTTCTGGGGGCCACATCTCTGAGTGAGCATAACAAGCATGGAACCAGTCTCAGGATGTGGAGCACTTTGAGAATTCACCCAGTCCTGTCCCTTGCCATTGTGGTAGTACCACTGAAACTGGGGCATGAGACCACTCCCTGGCTTCTAACATTGAACAGGTAGGCAATCCAATTCAGTACACATCTATTGAGGAACTAGGTTTGTATCAGGCCCTAACTCAGCTTGCAGGATACGAATTTGCCTATTCCTGCTCTCAGTGGACTTTTTAGTATGTGGTGGGGTGGACACAGAATTCCCTGCAGTGTGCTGGGGCCAAGAGCCAAGGGAAAGGATATGTGTGTTAAATGGGGTAGGCTCAGTGCTGCTGGGAGGCCAAGAGAAATCTCAAATGGGAGCTGATGGGTGGAGAGGAATTCGGCTTGGAAGCAAGTGTTCCTGAACACCAGAAACAGCCTCCCAGAGTCAAAGGGAACCAGAAGGAGCTGGTCAGTCTGTTGGTACTGAACTTACTGAGAATCTCCACCTGCTACTACTGTAGGTGGGGATGGGTACTCTGTGAGGCCTCTAGGGGTCAGTATTCCAGAGACAGGCAGCAAATACAAATAGAATATTTTGGGTATAATGATGGCTGCTATGAGGAAAATAAAGCAGAGTGTTGTGGGAGGCTTCTCTTATGGAGAGAAGGAAGCAGTCATGGGGCATCTGGAAAAGAAATCTTCCAGACTGGCAGTCACTCGGGTGGCCATGATGGATATCACAGGCTGTGGCCTCAGGCCACAAATACAGATGGTCTCATAGTTGTGAAGACTAAAGTACACAATTGAGGTATGTATGGTTAGTTTCATGTGAGGCCTTTCTCCTTGCCTGGTAGACAGTTGCCTTCTTCCTGTGTCTTCACCTTGTCTTCCCTTTTTCTGTTGGTAGCTAAATTTCCTTGTGAAGACATGAGTCATCCTGGATTAAGACCTACTCTAATGATCTCATGTTACTTTGTCTACTTTTTAAAAGACCCAGGCTGGGCATAATGGCACATAGCTGTGATCCCAGCACTGTGGAGGCTGAAGTAAAAGGGAGGCCAGCCTGGGCAATATAGAGAATTCAATACCAGCCTAAACTACTTGGGGTTATAATTTCAGCATACCACTTTTGAAGGGACATATTTAGCCCATAGAACAGGCCATGAGCCTGCAGGTATAGAAAACAAGTCTGGAGTGTTTGTAGTTCAGAAGGTACCAGTTATGGCTAGGGCCAGGGAATGAGGGAAGTGAGTGTCTGGGCTTGGGCCTTGCTGTTGGGGTGGGAGTGGGGGTTTCCCAATCCTGTAGCTTGTAAGAAAAAGCACTGGAGAGTATCACAGGGTGTGGCACAAATGAGCAGTGTTTTAGGGTGGCTGCTTGGTAGAGATGGGGTTGGAGAGGCGGGGCAACCAACTAAGAAGCCATGAAAATAGTCCAGTAGCCATGGGTTGAATGGATGACAGGAGTACTGATGGATGGAGTGCTCAGGCTAGGAGGTTACCAGGGCAGAGCTAATGGGCCCTGCTGGTGGAGTAGAAGAAGAATGTAGGGGGATGGGGCAGTGGTAGTTTTGGGACCCAAGGGTGGATGGTGGTCATGATGTGCTAAGCAATGGGAAGGCCTGAGAGGGGTGCAGAATCAGCAGCCTCATGTGTGCTGATTGGGCACCGAACATCAAGGTTGAATTCTAGACTATGGGGAAGTATAGGCCAAAGAAATGGGCTTGGGTTATCCATGCATAGCTGGCAGCCAGCCACAGAGCTGGATGAACTTGCTAGTGGGTGACAGAGAAGAGTGCTGTGCACTGAGCCTAGACCCCTGTAGCATTTAGCTGCTTGGAGCTGGAGCCAGTAAGTGAGCCTGAGAAGGGGCAGAGAGGGCGCAGTAAGCACTGTGTGCTGCTGGAGGTGCTGCAAGATGAGGACATCTCTGGCAAGAGTTTGTTTCTTTTTGGAGGGGGAGGGCAGATAACAGCCTGATTGGATCAAGCCGGGAGACTAGGAGGTAAGATACTGCAAAAACAGGCAAAAGCAGGGAATATCTGGGTCAGAGAAGGGGTTTTGTTACTGTTGTTGCTTTTGCCAGTTGGAATGATCCCATATTAAGGGAGAAATATAGGAAAGAAAATATTTAGTTCTAGTGGAGGAGAGAATAGGGTAAGTGAAGGCTGTGAGCACAGCTTCAGGGTGGGTGGCAGCTTGGCCTGGACTGGGTACAGGAAGAGATGAAGCTGGGGATGCTGGGTAGGTGAGGGGAAGGTGGTGTGGGTACTGGTATTGTCAGGGGTGTAGCATGGATGGTGCTAAGTGCTGTGGAGGGTGGCATGTTAAGAGTCCTGATGGATGGACAGATGGGCAGGAGTTTGGCTTTTAAGTGGGGCAGTAGGGGCAGGGGAGCATGTGTACCAAGAAGGAGAGTTTGGTGGCTTCCAGTGACCCTGAGGCTTTGGAGTACAGAAGAAACAAGGGTGTGAGTGGAATGTGTTGGGGAAAAAGGACTTGAACAGCAAGGAGGTGGAGGGTTAACAGGACTCGGGGAGAGGCTCCAGTGAGAGGGAACTGAGGACAAGGGGGAGGGGATAGAGACAGCTTAGTGGATGTGCAGGTCAGAGCAGAAAGGATTCCTGAGATGAGGCAAGTTGGAGAGCAAATCCCAACAGGAAATGTGAGGCTGGCAGGTGGAGAAGGGTGGTCCCTGGTGACTCTGCAGCCATGTTACAGAACCTGGTATGCTGCTGGAGATTATGATGAGAGCCTGGATGGGTAGCCAAAGGGAACTAGGGTCTAGGAGGTTTTAGAGGAGATAGATCCATCTTCAAAGTAGCCCCTACCCCCTATAGCGCACACCTGTAATCCCAGCACTCAGGAGACTGAGGCAGGAAGATCACTGTGAGCTCCAGTCCCACCTAAACTACATAGTAAGACCCTCTCAAAAAATAAATAAATAAAGTGGCCCCTGGAGTGGGAGAATCAGGCACAGAGCCCCTGGGTCCCTTGTCACATAGACTGGGATGTGAGGCACCTGTGCATGGGTGCCCGTAGCAGAATTGGGCAGGATAGACAGGCTCTGGAGGGAATACCAGGGGCAGACAGCCTGCTGCTCCTGAGCATGGCCCCTCCTCTCCCCGTAGCCAGTGGCCAGGAGGTCCTCCAGGCCATCCGGAACTATGTCCATTTCTTCTTTGGCTGCCGTGACTGTGCTGACCATTTCGAACAGATGGCTGCTGGCTCCATGCACCGGGTGAGAAGTCCAAATGATGCGGTTCTCTGGCTCTGGACAAGCCACAACAGGGTCAATGCTCGCCTTGCAGGTAAGGCAGGGTCACCTTCAAAGCTGCAGTCATCTAGGTTGGGAGAGGGTGCGTTGGGGTCTTGGGCCAAAGATGGGTGATATTCTTCATCCCCTTGGTAATACCTGTGTTCTTAGCACACTCTCTGACAGGCCTGGTCATCAATGCAGTGTGTTGAGATCCACCTTCTAGGTAAGGGAACCAAGGATGGGACTCCATAAGACCTGGTTCTCAGAGGCCACAGTTCCCTTCCTCTATACCAGGGACCCTCTTTCTGGCCTCTTGGAGTCTCCTGCCTATTGACTGTTGGCCCCTTACCTAAACTATCAGGAGAGAGGTAGGGTTTTTTCACTTCCAGGCAAGGATCTCATGAGAGAGCTGGAGAAGACTCAGGATTTAAACAGTGCTTGTGTACCTACAGTATGTGTGCCGCCGTGGGCTGTTATCACAAAAAGCTCTACAGGGTTCACCGTCATTGGTCTAGAAGTACCAAGGGCTGATTCCTGTAAGAGGCGGCTTTGTCTTCTGAGTTTTCTTCATTTATGACACTTGCAGCGCTTTCTTTTCTCTACTTGCAGGAGTGTGATGGGTCCTTCAGGCAAAAGCAGTGGGCTCCCAGGAAGGTGGGTGGGTAGGGGCCAACTGTGGACAGAGCCCCCTTGTCTGTGGGGCCATGGCAGCTCTCCATGGAGCTCCGTAGGAGCTATGGACAGAGCAGATTAAAGTTTCTGAAAGCAGCAGCAGGTGGTGCTGTGGTACCTACACTTGATCAGTGCTCTCCTGGGGTAGACTTTGAAAAGGAGACTGCCTGTCTCAGCTCACTCATCCTCCCCAAATTCTCCACTTGCCCCTCCAGCCTCGTGGTCTTGCAGGCTCCCAGCTGCCCCTGTGGGCCAGTAGTGGGGGACTCCTAATGACTAATAATCACCAGGTACAAGCCAAGCACTCACTTTGCAAGGCCTGATCATTATGACCACTCACTGGTCCCTTGGAATTTGCTGGTTTCCCCCTCAGAATAACCATAGTGATGTTCTCATTCATCTCGTGCTGTTGCTGCTGCTGCTTCACAGTAGTCAACGACTTTTTCCTTTACTAAATTTTTGAGGAAGGGTCCTTCCTACAGGAGGATGGGCTGATGCATTTCCTGGACAGTGCTGGGCCAGCAGCCTGCAGCCAGTGAAAGCAGCACAGCATTTCCAGCCTCCCCCCACCCCACTGGGCCCACTCATTATGAATCCAAGCTGTGTAGTGAGACCCTGTACCAAATGAAAAAATAAATATATTTTTAAAAAGTACCAACCAGAGTATAAGACAGGTTGTTCTGAGTCTTGCCCTTTTCCGTTTCTGATCTGAACTACAAACTGGCCGTAGAACCAACCAAAAGGGACAGTGAGCCTGGTTGCCGCTAGGAAGTAGCTGGAACTGCAGGTGTGGGGGTGGGGTGTGTGTACCCTCTCATGGAGATGGGCCATGGGCTGACCCTCCATTGCAGGCCAGACCCCACAATGGGTTCTTCATGCATAGCTCTTATCTTCTCCTTGGGAGGGTATGTGCATCCTTCTGCAGGTGAGGAACTGATATTCTGAGAGGAATGAGGGTTGAGCTCTCTGGTGTGTGCTTTTCTCCCCAGGTGCTCCCAGTGAGGATCCACAGTTCCCCAAGGTGCAGTGGCCACCCCGTGACCTCTGCTCTGCCTGCCACAATGAACTCAGCGGAGAGCCTGTATGGGATGTGGGTGCCACTCTCCGCTTCCTCAAGGCCCATTTCTCCCCAAGAAACATTGTCCTGCACTCCCCTTCAGCTGGACCAGCCTCCCGGAGGAGCAGTATGCACAGTTTTGCAGCTACCCCAAGCCTGGGGGTAGGAGCTCTGGGACTGGTGACCAGAAGCTCAACACTGGTCACTGAGCCAGATATTCCAGCAGAGAGACCTGAGGCAAGTAGCCCTGAGGTGCTGCACCCTGGCCTCCAGCTGAGCAGACCTGTGCCAAGCTTCTCGGTGAAGCTTCCTGAATACATGGCGGGGCCCCAAAGTGCTGTTCTTATGCAGCCCCAGGGGCAGCAGCACTTGAGCAGGCAGGATGAGGGGACTGTGGTGTTGGCTGAGTCCTGGGCAGAGGAGAGCCACCTCCATGGCCTTTCAGAACGGAGGCAAGGGATCCATAGCTCCAAGCAGCTGGCCAGCGTCCCTGAAAGGAGCCAGAAGCCTGAGCTGTGCAGGGCCAGGGCTGGTGGCTGCAGGTACTGAGAAAGGACTTTTCCCACCTGGACATCAGCCTCTCTGTGGGACTGTACTTCCCGTCCTTCATGGGCTTGCTGGCCATGTATATCTACTTCCAGGCCAGAATGAGGGTCCTGAAGGGCCATTTGGGTCTCCTTGCAACCTGAACCTTTTGATTGGCAGGGAGGTTGTGTTCTGTGGGTGTCCTCTGCTCTGTTGCCTTTCCTGCCTTCTGTGTCCAGCCCAGGAGGGTGGGAAGTCCAGGAGAGCCCACTGCTCCAGTGAAGCCCCTGTCCCTGCTGGGAAGATGGCTTCCACAGACAGGAGACAAGAGCCAGGTCCATGCACAGCTGACCAGCAAGGGAGGGCAGCCTTGGGCAGGAGGCTTAGGAAGGTACAGGCTCTGCCCTCTCATCACCAAATTACTGTTTTTCAGCTTTTTGAAGCCCTGTCCCATTCTCGATGAAGCCTCAATCTCTCCTGCTTGGCCTTAGCCCTAAATTGGGGCAAGTGAGCCCAGTTGCCAAGGCGTCTCATCCATCTATTCCTCTTCCTTCTGGACATGAAGAGGGCTTTGCACCTGAAAAGAAAGTGCTACCTCTGACTGTTTCTGGTTCACCCAGCCTCCAGCTCCTCAGACATTTGGCTTGGAGTGAGGGTGGGTTTTGGAAGTCAGGTGGTTCCCTGAACCAGGGCTTCTGCTACCAAAAAAATACAGGTTGGGATGGGTGTGGACTTGCCCAGCAGGGCGGCGGCAGCTGCTGGCTGTGGGATGCATGCTGTGGGATGCATGGCTTGCTTGCTGGGTGCTGATGTGGTGGGGTGTGGGGAGGGATGCTGGGATCTACAGGGCCTTGGCTCTGGGCTTAGCCATTCAAGGTTGTAGAAAAGATATGAGGAAGGTTACGCTTTGGCTTCTCATTAAGCTGTTTCCCTCTGCGTCTTTTGTCCTTTAATAGTTGCCAAAATCAGCACTAACCTTTGGTTGTGGAGGGTGCTTGGTTGGGGCTAACATCTCGGTTCCATCTTCTAAAGGGTAGAGGTTCATAGGACCAGAAGGGAGGACAGTGCTATATGTGTGCTTGCTTTTCACTGTACCCCACCACTTGGGAGAGGAGTAGAATAAATTATTTTTATTAAGGCAAGCACCGTATGTTCTTTACCTTGGTCCTGGGACACTGAGATCTGTGTCTGGACATGGTGTGCAGCATCCAGCTCCACCTAGCATCCAGCCAGCGCATACTTCTGTGCCAGGCAGAGGGGAAAGTGCACCCTCCACCGCCCACAGCACCCCAACACCTGCAGTTCCATGAGCTGCCCTGGGACAGGCCCATGTGACGTGCTGCCAGGGAGCTCTGATCTCAGCTCTCCCTGGATTGAGGCTTGTTTATCAGGGGCCTGTGGCTGCTCTGGGGGAGGAGTCAATGGGGATTAGGGAGCTTGCCCCTAATCCAGTCTGCCTGGTTTTACAAGGATCAGAGCAGCTGATAATGAACCTCATTAAGGGGAGCAGGAACCTCAATCGGCTTTGGGTTTTCTCTGACATCTTCACTCAGACAGCCTGGGCATTGGGTGGAACAAGTGGGGTGCCAAGGACAACCCCTGCGCTGGGGCAGCTGTGATGGGGGAGGATGAGCAGGCAGAGCCCCCTTCCCTCCTCCTGCATGTGTTCTTTGACCTCTTCCTGTGACCTCTTCCATTGCCCAGCCCAGACTTCCTGAGACCCGCCTGCTCAGGGGTTGTGGGCAGAGGCTGACTGGCCAGTACTTTGGCAAGCTTAGTGCCCACCAGGCCGAGACCACTGAGGTGCCTGCTCCGACCCTCTGGTTCCTCATACAATGTCAAGTGCAGAGGGTTTCTGAGAACAAGCCCTACAGTTTAGTGAATATATATTCTCAAACCATACTCAGCCATTATAGTGCCGAGTCTCCTTGCTGGTTCTTGAGGCTCTGCTGGAAGTGTAGTGTGGGCTGAGACATAGGCAGACCTTGCTGGGACCCAGCTCTGGTATGGGCTTCCCTCCCTACCAGCCTTTCTCTGTTCTGGTCCCAGCTGCTATGATTGATAGGCTGGTGGGCCTCTTCAGCAGGAACCCTGCCTTTCACCCTGATTTCCCCAGGGGTCTTGTCCACAGTTCTGATAAACCAGACTGCCCACAGCTGGTCCCTTCCCTGCTCTAGGCTGCTAGGCCAGAGCTGGGGCTTTCTATGTCTCACATAACTTTCTAGGTTTGTTTTTCTGTGTCCCTGGGGTGGCTCTTGTGGCAGGGGAGGATCTCCAGAGGGAACCCTGCAAAGTAAAGTCTTCTTTCTCTAAGATCCAACAAAGAAATCTCACCTCTATCCAGCAGGCATTCTTCCAACATTCCTGAGGGTTCAGGAATGATTTCGTCAAGGAGGTGAGAGCTGAACTGGGCCAGAAAGGTGGATGGGTATTAGTGAGGCAATGTATTAGAGGACAAAGTGCATGCCCACTGTGACAAAGAAAGTGAACACACACACAGACACACACACACACACACACACACATATCTAAGCACAAAAGTTTCATTTAAGTGGTAAAGATTTCCTCAGTGCTGTACTAGGCTAGAGACTAGGAGCAGGATAGAGGAGGCACAGCCCCTTCTGTTCTGTAGCTTACATTCTAAAGAAGACAGCTGAGAATGAGAAATCCCAGTAAGGATGTTGAGGACTCCGTCCCCTCTTGCCACCCCCAAGCCCAGGATGTGAAGGTGCAAGGAGTAGGGGCTGAGGCTGGAGGCCTGTGTGCAGCTGAGGGGCCACAGCCCCAAGGAATTCTGCACATTTTTGAGGGTCCAGGAGGGGCAGCCCATCTTTGGCCTGACTCCTCCTTAGCAGCCTTGGCTTGGGGTGAGGGAGCCAGTGCGGCACTCAGGAGGGAGCCTTTGAGGCTGGGCTCAGTGGGAGAGACCAGGCCAGCCCTGGAAGAGAATGGAGTCCAATCTGATGTCTGGGTTTGAGCCCTGCTTTAAGCACATATTAACTGAGACTTCAGACAAGCTGCTTTGCCTGCTGAGGTCCCATGGCCAGGACAGATAAACCATCTGGCTCACCACTGTGCTGTCATGCTGGGGAAAGATTGTTCTATCATCACTTACAGACCCAAGGGGCCCCAGTGGGGTTGGGGGTGCTGTTCCTCCAAGCCTGGAGACACCTCAGCACATGCTGCTGTCAGGGCCCCACTGAGGCACCGAGTGGAAACAACTCTGCTGCCCCAGGCGCTAACAGGCGTGGTACAGAGCCCGTCAGTGAGCTTTTGAGCCTTGGATTCAATCTTAGAAGTGTTTATGCTGCTGCAGAGCCAGTAACTACCATTGGTTATCTTGGTACTGATTTAACTTGTTTAACCATTCCAACAATCCTAGGTGAAGAATTCAAGTTTAAAAAGATTAACATGTCTGCCCTCTTTACCCTCACCAAAATAAATACATTTGTCTTAGTTCTCATAAATAGCAAGTGATGGATTCAAGACTTGAACCCGGACTTACTCCCCAACTCTGGAGCCATGATTTCTCTACCTTCCTATATACACTGCTGTTTCGTGTTCTCCATTTGGAGCAGTTGCAGGATTGTCTCTGAGGCTTTATGTGGTGGTCTTGGGGCTAAATGCAGGTGCCAGCCCCACTTCCCTTGCATTGTGACATTAACTACACTTTTGATTTTCCAGACTCTGAGTCAGGTGATTGGTACCCTGAAGGCAGCATGGGATAGGTTTTGAAGTTGTAGCAGAGTGTGGGGATGCCCTCCAGGAAATCCATCTTCTCTAGGGATTGCTCTGCTCCCTACACAGAGACCCATCTCCTATGTCAGGCCCCCGGAGGGTTGGGATCCCTAGAAGTTGAAGGAGGGGTCACTAGCCAACCTTGCATGACCTTGGGGAAATTAATTCTCTTGCCTCAACTTCCTCATCTGTGAAATGAGGCTGCAGGCTTAACTTGCCCACTCTTCCTAGGTGCCATACCTCTTCCTGTGGTTCCATGAGGTATTCATTACCAGCTCAGTGGGGAGGGAGCAGTGGGGCAGGCTGTCCTGGCAGTACCCTTGTGCATGCGTGGGTGGGTGAGGACTCTGGGTTGAAGGAACCCACACCCTGTATGGAGGGCATCCTGGCAGGACTGCAGGACACAGAGAGTGACAGCTGGGTACAGAGCGCCACTCGGGCTCCCCAGCCCAACACTGCCTAACCCCACACCAGCCTGTTGCCTTCCCCTCTACTGTGCCACTTGCCTAGTGGAGAGGCTGTTGTGTGAGCAGGACAGTGGGATTCCTACTCCAGCTGTATGAACTAAGCCAAACCCCAAGAGAAAAATGGAACCTGTGCATCTCACCTTGTGCTTGCCTGTGGGCCACTACCCAGGAGAAGCTTCTGCACATGCAGCCGGCCTCACCTTTGTTCTTACTCGGCTGCTGTGTGGGTCATTCACCCCCAAGAGGGAAAGCATCGCCCTTCTTCCTAGTCCTTCTGTGGGCCTCAGCCCTCCTGACTGACCACAGCAGTATGGTCTCCTAGTTCTCTGGGAGGCTGAGGCAGGGGATTGCAATTTGAACCCAGTCTGGGCAACTTAGTGACGTAGAGAGACCCTCTCTCAAGAGAAGATAAAGAGCTGGGGATGTAGTGCAGTGCCCTAGGGCCAATCACTGACACCACACACAGAGAAGCACAGGCCCTTCAGTTTTCAGTAGACTGGGGAGGACAGGGCCTGGAGGAGTACAGGCCAGCTAGCAGGTGCACTGGTGTCCAGGCCATGGGGTTGCAGGGGCTGATATTCTCCTTTGGCACCCTCACCAGCCTTTTCCCTATAGCTTTCACTGCTGCCCTATGCAGGGAGTATAGGCATAGGTCCCAGAAAAGAGGCCAAATGTCATGGGAACAGGTGGGGGGCTCTGCTAGTGTGAGGCCACAGCACCATGGGGGATTCCGGGAGGATGAAGAGCATCTAGGAAGAAGCCCACCTGGCAGTGCTGGTGACGTCCAGGTGCCTCTTTGGCGAGACTTGCTCATCTCTATACTGAGAGCAGAGTCTTTCCCGGGCTTGCCAGCCCCTTCCAGAGGAAAGGGAACCTCAGGTTCTGCCTGCACAACCTCCTTCCTCCAGCACTGCAGTGAAAGGACTTGCCTGTTACCAGTGCCTGGCTGGAGCCTGCCCACCACAGACAAGATCATAATTGGACTGAAAAATCTCACCTAACTTGAATCTGCTCACAGTGCAACGTCCCACCAAATCCTCAGCAATCTGAAGGTTTTGTTTTTGCAGTGCTGGGGAGGGATTCAGTGTAGAGCTTCACACCAATATATTTTCCCAGCCCTTCCATTTGTTTGTTTGTTTGTTTATTTATTTATTGGTACCAAGAATCAAACTCAATCTTGAGTTTGGAGCTAGTTCCCACCCCTCTCAAGCCCTTTCTAAACAAACTATTTTTGAGACAAATTTTTGGTAAGTTGTTAAAACTGCCAATACTGGGCTTTAATTTGCAGTCTTCCTGTCTCAGCCTGTCAGACTGCTGAGATTCACGTGTGCCTCACCGTACTCCCGGTTCTTACAGACTCATCAGAGTTCTGACTGAGAGAGGGAAGAATTATATAGCCAGTGATGCTGAGAATGTTCTTGAGGAAACTCCAGCACATGCCCACTTTTGCACCAAAACCCAAAGTGCATGTCAGTAATTTAACTGACTCATGCAAAAAAATAAGATGGGAAAATAGAGTTGTATACTTTGCAGCACTTTTTGTTTTAGCTTTTAAAAAATTTATTTTTAACATCCACAGAAACAAGCCGGGCATGGTGGCACATGCCTGTAATTCCAGCACTGGGGAGGCTGAGGCAGGAGGATTATTGTGAGTTCGAGACCAGCCTGAGCTACAAAGTGAGCTTAAGGCCAGCCTGAACTGTATAGTGAGACTCTGTCTCAAAAAGACAAAAAAAAAAAAAAAAAAAAAAAAAAAAAAAAAAAAAAAAAAAAAAAAAGCACAGAAGCAAAAATTGTACATATTAATAAGGTAAATATGAGTTTTCATAATGTATCTAAAGTGTAGTGTTTAAGTCTGCTTAAACATATCAGCATCTTTTTTTTATGGTGAAAGCTTTCAAAATCTTAGCTTTTTAAAATATATACCATTTTGGGGCCAGAGAGAGAGCTCAGTAGAATAAGCGCTTGTCTGGCAAGCACAAGGGCCCGAGTTCAATCCCTGGTTCCACAAAATAAATAAATAAATAAAAATAAAATGCATACCATTTTATCATCTGGAGTCATTGCTTCACTTTTTAAATGTAGAAGAGTGGGGCTGGGGAGATGGCTCAGTAGAATAAGCACTTCCCTGGCAAGGGCCTGAGTTCAATCCCCAGTTCTGCCAAAAAATAAATAAATAAATGTAAAAAAGCACCAATTTAAGGTGAAAATTCCATCTATTTGATAACATTTTGTAAAAATAAGTTTAAATTTAACAAAATGAATCTACATATTTTGTAATTGGTAAAATGCACGCTATAAATATGACAGATATGATGTGTGATACACCATGTAAGGAATAAGCTAGGTTTGCATGTGTTGTGCTGGAAATGTTCAAGAAGGGGACTCTATAATCCTGCCGATTATTGTTGCGATGTACCTGTAAATTAGCATATATCAAGAGAAAGTCTGAAAAATATACACCAAACTATAAATCATGGCTTTGCCTACAGAGGTGGATCTAATGCAGGGCTAGAGCTAGAGCTAAGGAAAGGTTAGGGAACAGAAGTTACGGGGTATTTATGTCTGGCCCCTATAAGTACAGGTAAGCCTGGTTCTGACTTAAAAAACAGTTATATATATATAATTGTACTTCAAAAAAAAATACAAATGAGACTTGCTCTTTTTGTATATTTTATTGGCAGATAGAGTGATAACACCCAAGATCAGCTGCAGTGGGAGAGATGAAATGGCTCAGTCGCTTCCTTCAGTGTAGCAGCGATGCCAAAGCTTAGTGGCTTGTAACAATGGCTCTGCATTTTGCTCATGAATCTGTAATAAGCGTTTGGCAGAGGACAGCTGCCCCATGCGGTGTATGTGGGCAGGGTCACCTGGCAAGTGGGCCCTGGCTGTGGCCTGCTGCCTGTGTCTGTCCACGCAGGTCTTCTTGTGGCTGCTCTGGCTTTCACACAACAAGGTGGCCGGCTCCAAGCCAGCGCCCAGAGAGGACAAGGTGGAAGTGGGTGGCATTTTTAAGTCCTGCCTGAGAAGCAGTGTGGATTGCTTTGGCTGTTCTTTGGCTGAGGCAGAGACAGTGGGCCGGGCAGGTCCAAGGGCAGGTGTTCTGGACTCCACCCTTTGCAAGGGAGGTACATGTGATAGAGTTCTAGAAAACTCTGTGAGGTGGAAGCTACTGTTGAGGCCATTTAAGAAAATAAAATCTCTCCTTAGTCCTCTCATATACCACTATCATTAGCATAAACAATTATAACCTTTGGGAAATATGTAGAGTAATTCATAATGTAATATAGTTGGTAAAATGTTTTAAAAGCCTTGAGAAAATATATGTAACCTTTGATCCAACAATTTTATTCTGGAGTTTATTCTAAAGAAATAATTGAAAGAATTTACTAAGATTTGTTATATGATGAATATTTATAATCTCAAAAATAAGATTAACTGAAAATCTAAAATGGGACATTGGTACAGTGGAATATAATGCAGACACTAAAAATGATATAAGAGCTAGGTGTATAGCTCAGCAGTACAAGCACTGTCTTGGCAAGCGCAAGGTCCCAAGTTTGATCCCCAGTACTAAAAAACTAAAAGTGATGTAAATGCATAATCTTAAAACTGAGATTATTTTAAACCACATTATAAGTGAAACTATCAAGTTTATAATAATGGTTCCATATATTATGATGGGGTGATGTTGAAGCTAGGGTCTCACACATGCTGAGCAAGTATTCTGAGCTGCATCTCCTTGATTTTGAGACAAGATCTTATTAAGTTGATTTACAGTCCTCCTGCACAGCCTCTTGAGTAGCTGGGATTACAGGGGTGCACCACCACACCTTGAAGGTCTTAATTTTTTTTTCATTTTATTGAAGTACAAATGTCATTCAGACAGTTTCAAGACACCTTAACAATACAGATTTGATAAATTAATACATTGCAAACTGTTTTCATTGTCTTAATTTTTAAAAGGAAAAAAAAAAACAGGTTTGAGGGCATAGGTGAAAAGCCAGGATGATATATACACTAAAGTATTAATATTGGTCAGAGGGCCGGGCGTGGTGGCACATGCCTATAATCCCAGCACTCTGGAGGCTGAGGCAGGAGGATTGTTGTGAGTTCAAGACCAGCCTGAGCTACAAAGTGAGCTCGAGGCCAGCCAATATATATATATTGGTCAGTAGTCAGTAGTGGGATTGTGAATGCTTGTTTTCTTTTTCTTATCTGTATTTTCTTTTTTTGGACTGGGAATCAAACTCAGGACCTTGTGCTTGCCAAGATGCTTATGCCACTGAGATACACCCCATGGACTTGTATTCTCATTTTTTAATAAATAAGTACTTATGACTTTTGTAGTACCACTTTTAATGGGCTAAGAACATGAACTGTCAGTTCATAAAAGAATAACTATAAGCCGGGTATGGTGGCACATGCCTGTAATCCCAGCACTTGGGAGGCTGAGGCAGGAGGATTGTTGTGAGTTCGAGACCAGCCTGAGCTACAAAGTGAGTTTAAGGCCAGCCTGAGCTGCATAGTGAGACCCTGTCTCAAAAAGACAAAAAAAAATAATAATAATAACTATATAAAACAATAATCTAATAATCAAAGAAGTGAAAAATTAATGAACAATTTTTATACATTATAATTCAGTTGACACTGGAAAAGTGATAACATAAATTTAATAATGTTTCTGGAGAAAATAATGTGGCGGTATATATCAGCTTTTAATTTTAGTATGTTTATTTCCCTTGATTCAGTACAATTACTATATAAAAATCTACCCTGAAAAAATGACCAGAGGTTTTGATTCAAACTGAGAACACCCTACAATCCACCACAAAGAAGACCGTTGCACAGGGGCTTGAGCCCCTCTCAGCTGCACCCACTGAACCCCGTCCTTTCTGGCCACACTGAAGGACAAGGGACAGTTGCTGTTTATCGCCACATTGTTGAGTTAGAAAAAGGCAGTATCTCCCTACTTTATACCTCTACATGGGTCATGTTTCAAGAAAACTAAAAGAGAATATTATCTGTATATAAGTGAGAATTCACCTATGTATTTGATATTCAAGCACAGTACGTCCAAGCCTAAGAATGGACCTAGCTTGTCACTCATTACCTGTGCTGTCTGTCCTATAGGCATTTCAGCTATGACCCTGTTTAGATTTAGCTGAGGCACCAACCTTCTGAAAAGCCCTCCTGGCCCTCCAAGCCTGAGCCAGGTGCCCCTCCCTAGGGTCCCAGAGCACCCTCAGCAGCCCTCATATGAGTACTTATCACCCTGAAGTACAGGTTCCAGGTTGCTGTCTCCAACACCAGTTCCTCCACACTCCATGAAGACAGGGTGGTCATTTTTCTCACTGCAGCCCCAGGTTTAAACTGGGGCATGGCACATAAGAGGTACTCAATAACTAGCTCTTGATTGACAGGGACACATTCTGGAATCTGCACCTCTCCAAGCAAGTCATCCATTTTTATCCTTCAGTGCTGTGTTCTGAGCTTTAAGCATCAAAAGTGTTTAATAAAGCTCAGATGAGTAAATATTTGGAAAAAAAGCTCTACTAGGAAAAAGGATACTTGCATTTGAATTTTGATGTTACCACTTACTGGTCATGTTGCTTTGGATGACTGCTTCTCTGAGCCAGAGTTTCTTCAGCGTGGAAGACATTTTTTTTTTTTTTTTCAGTACTGGGGATTGAACTCAGGATCTTGCATTTGCCAGGCAAGTGCTTACTCTACTGAGCTATCTCCCCAGTCCCAAGCATGGAAGACAATACAAGGCCTACAGTACCCAGCACAAAGTGGGAGCTCAACGCGTGTTCTGGTTATGTCATCTGCCTTCTTACTGCTCACAGCCAACAATTACGATGGGGGCAGGGTGGGTGTGGGCCTTAGACACCATGCAGTAAGGGACAACCAGACAGCCGGTACCACCGAGAGAAGTATGAGCTGGCTTCAGGTGATGTTAGGCACCAGGCATCAGAAGTGACGTGCTGTCATGGTCACTTCATTATGGTGTGGTACATCAGAAATGAGGGGCACTGCTTTACGTGGAGAATTCTAAAGAGGGCTTTTCTCTGAGGTCCAGCACCATTCTTCAAAGGCAAACTTTGTCTTTGAAGTCATTTATGTTTCCCAGTATCCCATCTCATCTTCTGCTCTTTTGTAAAAACTTAATTTCATTAATTGCTTTGACTAGATAATGCATACTTAAGTGTTCAAATAAAAAAAAAATAGAAAAAGACAGCAAAGGAAAAGTCTCCCTCCTGGCTGTGTCTCCCAGCCACCAAGTCCCCCTCTCTGGATCCAACAGCAGCCCTGGGATTTGGGGGCTCTTCTGTACCTGTTCTGTGCAAATACAAGGAAGCACACCAGCCTGTGCAGAGCTGCCCACTTAGAGTGCCCTCTGTCTCTCTCAAATCTGCACCTCCCTCCTGGCCTCGCTTTCGAACTCCAGTTCCACCTTCAGTGCCCACTTGCCAGGAAGTCCACTCCTGTAACTCTCCAGCTGTCAAAAGTCCTGCTCTTGGACTTGGTCTTGGCACCCAGAGGATTTCTGGTTTTTCTCCCAGGGCTGCAAAGCTCCCCTTCCTCAGCCTGGTGATGGACTCTGTCCTGATGACCCTTAACCTCTCCCTAGTTTTCTGCAGTCCCTTCCCTGTCTCCCTGCCGTACCCCACTTAGCCCCCTAAGTTTCTTCCTTCCTGTCATATGGCCTCTGTCCATAGTCTTTCAGAATCTCCCTTCTGCCTATGGGAGCAAAAGCCAAACCTTATAGCTGAGCACCAGACCCTCCACTGCCCAATCAAACACGCCTTTCCTCACTCCTACCATAGGTCATGGAACTGTAGCTGACTACCTGTGCCACCTACCATAGGTCATGGTACTTTAGCTGACTGCCTGTGCCACCTACTATAGGTCATGGTACTGTAGCTGACTGCCTGTGCCACCTAC
>PVKA01004320.1:0-14860 GCA_004027165.1 Ctenomys sociabilis
GGAGGGGAGGGGGGAAGGGAGCAGAGGGGAGGAGAGGAGAGGGGAGGGGAGGAGAAGAGGAGATGAAATAAAACAAGAAAGGAAAAATAAGAGAAAAGGAAAACATTGTGAAAAAAGGGACAGATACTGAGTCCTGGATTGTTCTCAAGCTGGTTGTCCATCTTTCAGAGACTTCTGTTAAATGTTAGTTTGAATTGTTATTGTTCCTTCAGACACTTCACCCCAGTGGTCTCATCTGTCCATCCTGTGCACCTTAGTGAGGACCCTGCTGTGCCACTGGCATGCTTCTAGACTCCCGGCTTCCCAAGCTGCTCCCCTCAGTCATGGTGGTAGCAAGGGGTGGGGCGGCCATTCTCAAGCCTGGCTCACCTGGGTTCCAGAGGCAGGAGTGGTCTGTCCTCCTACCCATGAAATTAGGTCTTTCAATAAAAATTTAATCATGAGAATATTATTTCATTATAATTAATAAACAAAAATTCGGTTTGAATTGATCTTTTATGTTTTTCTCCTAGTAGCCAAATACTCTGCAAGACCTGATGAAAGAGAATCCTTTTCTTAGCTAATAATTCTGAGTGTTGGCAATCTTTTACTTGAAATCGTTATATGTCATATCAGCACTACCTTACTTACTGTATTTTTTTCCTTGTGGTACCAGGGATTGAACTCAGGACCCTGCACTTTCCAGGCAAGTGCTTATTCTATCTCCCTGGGCTTTAATCATTATTTTATTATAGAAATAAATACATGTATTTTTGTTCAGATGACTTGATTGATATTTAAATAGCCAGACCAAAATGCAAATGTCCTGTTCCCTTCTCTCCTAGTGATACGCTTTGATCATCTGATGTGTCCTGTCTTCTCGCCTCTACTTCGATGCACAGGAGTGTGGCACACATGTTGCACCCCCGGACGTATCTCCTTGGCCTTCTGTTTCTTAATAATACCATGAGTATGTTATATTATTCTAGATCATATTTTGTTAGTTATTTTGAAATCTCTTCATGTCATTATACATTCTATATTGCTTGTATTTGCATATAGTTCCTTTGTATAGATGTAGTGTAATTCAGATACCCTGAAAAATCACTATTTTTTCCTATTTCAAAGCATGCTGAGAAAAAATATATGTAGAAAGACATCATTCAACTGTTAATGTTTACAATAAGGATATTTAATTGATTTAAGATAACATCAAATACTGATTATGAAAAATAAAAGTTAAGCATATTCCCATTTTATTTTGTGAGAAAATAAAGATATAAAGATAATGAATTGTTTATATATTTGAGCTTTCATTGATAGACATAAATATTAGTGATTGAGTGTTAATAAAACATTTCTGTGTTAAAGTAGATGTATAGCTACTTTTCAGTTTTAAATGATTTCATAAATATCAGTGATTAAGTGTTAATAAATTATCTCTGTGTTAAAGTAGATGTATAACTGATTTTAAAATTTAAATAATCTCATATTATATATATATATACATACATATATATATATATATATATATATATATATAAAGCAGTTGTAAATCGTTTGTTAAGCTAACACAATGCTGCATGCTACCCAAGATCAAATTACAGTATGTACAGGTTTTGCTTTATCTATAGTGGTATTCAAGCATGCATTCAGAGCTGAATATTTTGAGCCAAGAAGTAAGTCATCAAACTGATATTTATTGATTTCTTATTATGCAACAGGTCCATGAACTTTTAAACCTCAAATAAACACAGCAAATTTAATATTCTTGTTTTCCTTCATATCTGTGCATATATTTTACCATTTCCTTTTTCTTTCCTTTAGGCCAAAAGTTTCCATGAGATTAAGAGAAGACAAGCTTGTGTCACCTAAATAAGTTTAAAACTCTTCCACTTGTAGCCTACTAAATCTAGATGCTTAGTGTTTATTTAAGCATTTTGTATTCTGAATTCAGAGTGATATGAAAATACTATGAAATGCCTTTTTGAAATCAATATACTTGACACACAAAGTTCTCCAATTTGCTGAATGAGTCAATAACATTTTGAACAACTTATTTTCATCTCACAATATCTCTTGTGTATTTGTTATTTCAACTTCTCACACCAGGGAGGCAATATGCTATATACACAAGTGGGTCTGACTTATTTCACTTATAGGGCATGGGGGAAAGGACAGTGGGAAAAAGGGAAAATTTGCAAGTCAGTTATACTATTAGAATCTCTGCATACAAAAGGAAAGTTTGTGCTACTAACTAGTCGAAAAATTTGGAGGCCTATTTCTTCTACTCTGAGCAACTAAAAAAAACAGCATGTAATATACTGTTATTCTCTTATAATTTTGTTATGAATTTTTGCTTCATTTGTTCTCCATGGAATAAATAAAGAAAAAAGACAAAATATAGTGAAAAAATAAAGCAAAGTTATTAAATATAAATAGTCTAAATGAGGGTGTGACAAGTAGTTCCTTTCTCCTTCTTAAAGAGCTCAAATCTATTTTCCAGTTCACCTACGTTTGTCATCCAGCACATAGAGCTTCAGAATCCTCCTACTACTATTTGCATTTTGAATATTATGTGTATATATTGTGCATCTGGCACAAGGTCTCACTATGCAGCTTGGAGCGATAGTGATTATACTGTTTTCAACCTCTCTAGCGCTGAGATTACAGGTGTGCACCAACACACCTGACGCCTGGTCTCAGTGGCCGGCTCAGCATGTCTGGGAGCAGGGCTGGCACAGCATGAGGAACAGGAAATCAAACTCCTGTCTCTGTTCTTGCCTAAGCAGACACTTAGTCTGTTGACCTATCTCGGTATCCCTTGGCTTCTGAATATTAAGGAGGAATTTGGCATCTCCCATCATATAACAGTTTCTTGTTCCTTGTAACCTTTTAAAGAATGAAAATATTATTTCTTCCATGATGATTATATAGAGAAGTACTTTGAAGGCAAGATCTGGCTCACTTACTGTCCATAGGACATTGAACAAACCTTTTGAGCACAGCTGACAAGTGGTAGGTACTCAATAAATATTTATTAAATCAATGATTTAATTCTTACATTAAACTGGGACTCAATTTGTTTCTGCCTAAAGACATGATTTTAAAATATTTAGGTGCTCTCTCCTCATGCATAATATTTCTCCTTCCTTACTCTGAATTTAAATTTACTAACACTGTTTCACTATTTCTAGTGGAGATACTCTTTTAGAGGAAAGACAGGGCAGAGTGATCATAACCAAATTATGTATGCTAGCTTTTAGGAAAACAGGTCTTTCTCCCTTCCCAGGTATATCTACCAACAGAGGTTCCTTCTTATGGGAACTTTAACAAGCTAAAGTGAGCTGTGTTTCAGCCTGGTAGGAGGTTTCAGAGTTAAGCTCTCTTCGACTGACTCTTGCTCATGGTTAAGCGAATTGTAGTGGCCTGAATGCAGTTGTGATTCTTTCAAGTAGTGTGCTCCTAGGAGAAAGAAAGTAGGGCTTCTTACGGTCCTATGGTCCCCACACTTTTTTTTTTAACAGCACATCTTTGTGATGTGCAACACATACATAGACTGTGGGGAACTGCTATATATACATATTGCACCTTGATCAGTTTTTACTTCTATTACCCCTCTTTTATCTCCTGCTATCAGCAAATATCCCTCCCAACTCTACAAATGCTATCTCCTTGTTTCTCATTATTTTTTTTCTCCTACTTATTCATTTTTTGGGTTTCTAACATAAGGAAACCTTGTATCTCTTTTTTTTTCCTGGAATCAGGGATTGAACTCAGGCCCTTGTGCTTGCCAGGGAAGTACTTATTCCACTGATCCATCTCCCTGGCCCTAGAGAACCCGTATGATAGCTGACATGTATCTGATTTATCTGCCCTAGCATTATGGTATTAAGGTGTATCCCCTTCCCTACAAAAGATTCAAATGAATTCTTCTTTAAGAAGAATAGTGCTCCATGGTGTGTATGTATCGCTTTTTCTTTATCTTTTTCTCTATGGATAGGCATATAAGGAGCTTCAAGACACAGCTATCATGAGTTGTGCTGCTAACAACACTGGAATGTGTGTCGCACTGTAATATTCTTTATCTTGAAATACTTTTACAACAGGTATCACTGGGTCAAATGTCATTTCTAGTTTGAATTTTTAAAAAAATTCCATACTGATTTTCTTATTGAATATACTAGTTTATATTACCACAAAAATGCAGAGTTTCCTTTTTTTCCCTACAATGTCATCAGCAATTGTTTTTTCTTGAGGTCTACATAATACCAATTGTTTATGGTGTAAGATGGAATATCAGTGTTGTTTTGATTTCCATTTTTAATAGCTCTTATTATTTGGCAGAGATACATTCTGTCATTCCAAATTGCTAGTCCCCCAACAATGCTCTTAGATACATAGAAAGAGTAGAACCTAGACAACCCAATTTTACAAATTGGTAAGACTAGAAGAGATCTTAATGATTTATAAACCAGGACCATGAAAATGTTTTCTGAGTATAAGAGCAATTAATTAAGCTTATTACCCTTGATGGTTGAAGATCTGTGATGAATATATTAAAAAAATAAATGTTTATGTTCACAAACTTCTCTTTCACACAAAAACACATACACATACACTTAGTGTACAATCTGAAATTTCCTAGGTTTTTTAAGGCAAACTGTTATAATGTGTCCAGATATATCTCCAAAGCCTTATATATTCATAGCTGGGAGTATGGTTAAGTGGTTGGATTAAGGTGTGTAATTCTAGGAAAAGGTGATGTGATGCTGGTGCTAAGGGAGTGATTAAGTGAATCAGTTCACTGATTTCTTTAGAATAGTTGCCATTTTGGATAATAGAAAGTCCCACCTGGGTATGGAGCCTGGAACTGCTGAAACAGAGCCAGGCTGCTTTTCTGTCTACTGCTTGCCTCGCTGTTATCTCCTGCCTGCATGCCATGTACTATGTCTCCTCTATAATGCACTGCCCTCCTGTCGTGTCACCATACCTTGGGGGAGCTGCCTCTGCAAACCATGAACTGAGTCAAACTTTCCTCCTCTAATTTTGATTATTGAGTATTTTGTCTCAGCAACTAGAAAAGTTTTCCAAGGCACAGATCTATAGAGGAGTCTATGTATTGGAAGGACATAGCGAGGACATTTAAGGTGAAATTGAAAAGTCTACAATGATTTATCTTGGAAGGGTAGATATAACAAATTATAGAGATAGGAAAAGAAAGAGAGAAAAGCTCAGGCTGATAGGTCTGTGAACACCTCCAGGAGGGACGGAGAGCCAAGTGCCCTGGGGTCCCAGCGAGATAAAGAACTTTTAAAAAGTAAGTAGGTTACGTGTGAAATTCCTCTTCACACACCATGTAATGATCTTTGACTTGTGCAAAATGGTTTCTAGATTCTCTTTTAAACTCTGATAATTTTGGGATTTGTATTTATGTGTTTTCTGTATTGGTTTCCTCAATTTTTTTTTCTGAACCAGGAATTGAATTTAGGATTTTTGAGCTTTCCAGGCAATTGCTTATTCTACTGAGCTATCTCCCCAGCCTTTTTTGTTTGTTTGCTTGTTTGTTTTTTAAAGAAATTGAGAAGGAATTTTTTTTTCCTGCCTCAGGCTGCTGTAAGGGCTGGTCTGGTAAGGCATGAGGAGCTGGGGATCGAACCTATGTTACCTGCACTTGACTGTTTGCATAAGCAGGCACTTAAACAACTGAGCTAACAGGCAGGCTCTTTTGTTTATTTTTTATTTTTTTATTTTAGGGAAGGGTCTACAGATTGTTCAGGATCTCACTACTAGATTGGATTCATAGTGATCCACCTGTTTTTAGCCTCCCAAGAGCTGGGATTACAGGTGTGCCACGCAGCCCAGTCTCAATTGCCTTCTCAGCCTGCTCCAGGGGCGGAGAGGCCCAGGATCTGACCCCAACCCTTGCACCTCCGTGTAGGTTTAGTTCACTTTGCTATTTGGCCAGCCCTGGTGTCTTCGATTTAAAATGGAACTTTGTCTAGCTAGACATGGTGGTGGACCTCTACACTCCCAGCACTCAGGAGGCTTAATGAAGAGGAACACGTTGAAGTCAAGGACAGGCAGGGATACACAATGGTTTCAAAGCCATCCTAAATTGCATAGTGAGACCCTGTACTGAAAAACTGAAAAATAAAATTTAAAATAAAAGTAAAACAATACTCTCCCTAGGCTAGTTAGTGATGGACATTTTTTTATATACCTTATTAAAAAAAAACAAACTGAAGACTTCCACTGTACCCAAAATACAATAATAGGGAGCACATTTATATCCATGCTTAAAGAAAAAGAGGAAGAGAAATAAAGAACTTCATGATACTGAACATGAGAGAATTGCGAGTGGTACTGGGAAACAACTAAGGGTTACCTATAATAGCCTCAGCTTTCTCCTTAAGAGGGGTCCTCACTGTGGGTCAGGAAAGAAGTCCTAGGAAAAGTCTGGTTGATTCTAAGTTGAAAAGACAAAGCTGATGGTCCCAGAAAACCAAAGAGCTAGAGATTATAAAACAGACTACAGGGAAATAATGTGAAGTACAGAGTGCTAGATACCAACAAGTCACTTCTTGATTATGTACATTGATTGTCACATCTAAGAAGGAAAACTAGACAAGACCAAGTAGAATACCACCCAACAACTTGGGAAGCTCCTGTGTGCTCACTCCTTAGGGGGGCCTGATCCTAGCAATCGAGCAGCATTTCTCACCATTGGTAGGGCCCTGACTACTTGCAGGAGTGAGAAGAGTTTCATTTTAGTGATGGGAAAAATTTATAGCTAAACTAGTCACAGTTCTCATCCCTCTTCACAAAACTTAAAACCAAGAACTAAAAGTTTTAGACTGCTCTTGTATAACTAACTTTGTTACAAAATAAAACTCAAATATATCTATAGGAATACAAATATATCCAAAACCTTTCAAAGAAAGATTCAAAATGTCTGGCATTCAATTAGATAGTCAGGAATGCCAAGACATGGGAATACAGGATATGCAATAAGGAGAGAAATTAATCAATTGAATGAAATCCAGAAGAAAACCAGATGTTAAGATTAGCAGGCAAGAAAATTAAACTGTTAGTCCATATGTTCGAAAAGTTAAGTACAGACAGAGAGAAAAGATTCATTAAAATTTGTAATATCATAATTATAATATCTGAGATGAAAAATAAAGGCATCAGATTAATGACAAATTAAACATCACAGAAAACAATACGTGGGATCTGAAGACGTAGAAACAGAGCCTATCCAAAATGAAACACAAATGAAGCAGAATTTTTAAAGCAATGCATCGAACAAGATTATATATGGCTGCAGATAACATTAAGCAGCCTAGAAGTTTTGATAAAATGATGTTGAAAAATTTTCCAAATTTATAAAAATTACTGACCCCCACATAAAGTTAAGCATGCGCCTGTGTGTGCATGTGTGCGTGCACTCGCGCATGTGCACACACACACACACACACACACACATTCTACCAAGACAATCATAATCAAATTCCTTAAATTAAAAATAAAAAGAAATGAAGAAAACTACAGAAGAAATGACATCGTAGTGTAACAAAGATGGCTTAGATAATTTGTATGACAAGACAAATGGATAACACCCTTAAAGTCATGGAAGAAGCTAGCAGGAAGCCCATCAACTTAACAAGTCAGTGTTCCACAAAAATCCATGGCAAAAGTGAATGCAAAGCAAAGGCCTAAGCCATTACATGAAAAGGAAAAGAAATCAGCAGCAACAGACTGACTGCCCAAGAAACACTAACAAAGGAAGAAACACATGCCAGATGGCAATAAGACTGCTAAAATAGTAGTGCAGGTGGGGCCAGGGTTATAACACGCACCATAAGTGTATGCCTAGCAAGCATAAGGTCCCAAGTTCAATACCCAGTACCTAAAAAGAAAAAGAAAAAAAAGTAATGATGCGTATCTAAATTATAACTATGAAAGTAAACATATCAAATTATTATTAAAGCATGCAAAAGACTATTAAATGTTTAAATAAAAACAGTGATGATGCTAATGCAATGTGAGGGTTATGATATATTTAAATCTAAAACAGAAAATGTGTAATACTAGCACCATAACTGAGAAAAATAAAGTACACTCATGTAAAAATCTTACTCTACCTGGCATAGAAATTGACAAGCTGTTTCTAAAAGCCATGAGAAATGCAAATGAACTTAAATATCCACAACAAACTTAAACATGAATAGCAATGCTAGAGTATCACTATTATTTAGTTGTAAGACTTTTTATTTTAATTTATTGGCACATTTTAGATATATGAAGTGATCACAGCCATCATATGGAATCTGAACTGTTATATGGCATATCTTTCTCCTCTTTTCCCCCCATTTCCCTTCCCTCCCTTCAACCCCTCTTTACCTCTTTGTTTGCAAGCCCTTAATTTTGTCTTCTATTCCTTTTCTCTCCTCACTTCTCCCCTAACCCCTTGTTTCCTTCGCCTTTGAACACTTTATTTCCATTCCCCATAGCTCTTCTATCAACATCAGGTCCTTATTTACATTTTTAAATTCTCACACCAGAGTAAGCTTCTTGTATTTACATATGTGCATTCAATTTATTTCACTTAGGAGTATTGTTCCAAGGTGCACCCAATGACCTAGGAATGTCCCAAGCCTCCCTTTCTTTGTGGCACAATCATATTCCATCATAAAACAAAACTACACCTTCTTTTCCATTTATAGGCTGATGGGCATTTCGGCTGTTTCTAAGATTTAGCTACTATCATCTGTGCTGCCTGAAGTATGCTGAGAAGGTGATTGAGACTGGCCTTGGTGGCGCATGCCTGAAATCCCAGCACTCAGAAGGCTGAGAACAGGAGGATCCTATGAGTCCCCTCTGTGTAGTGAGACCATGTACTAAATATACTTTAAAAAATAAATAAAATAAAAATAAACATGGGTGGGCATGTATCACTATGGTATGATGGTTTTATTTTGAGAGGGGAGATAAAAAAAAAAGGGGAATAGCTGGGTCAAATGCAACTTCTAGGTTTAGGTTTTAGAGAGATCTCCGCACTGATTTCCATAGCTGTTACACCAGTCTATACTTCTACCATTAGTGGAGAAGAGTTTAGTTTTCCCCACAACTTCACCAGCATTTGTTATTCCTTGATATTTTTTCTTGTTCTCAGTCATAAGGTAACTTTATTTTCGCTCATGTGGCATTACCAGCAGCATATATTTTATAAATAAAATATTTTATAAATAATATATATTTTACAAATAAAATATCTCATCAAACTATTTCTTAACCATATTACCTATTAACAATTATATTGTCCTGAAAGAAGAGTACTTGATATCTGCAACAGTATTATGGAATTTTACACCAGGTTCTAACAACAAATTTGCATTCTTCAAATGGTGACATAAATTCACAATAAAACCTAAATAAAGGACGAGTCTAAAACAATTACCAAGCAATGAATGGTAGAGTTCAAAGAAAATCAGTGTTAGTATAAACATCCATTCTCTCTGGAGTGAGATGGCGTCTCACAATTATTTTACTTGAATCTCTGAAATGACCTTGAACATTTTTTGTATATTTATTTGTCATCTTTACTTTTTCATGCAAAAATGATTTTCTTTTCAAATGCTTATTTTTTTTATTCAGCCTTTAAATTCGGGGCATCTGATTTTGATTTTTTCAATTCAGTATAATATACATTCTAGATAGTACACTTTTGTCTAAGGAACAGCTGACCAAATTTGCTTACCACATGGTGGGTTGTCTTTTCACTTGGTAGGTGGCCTCTCTTGCTGTGAAACATCTGTCTAATAAGATAAGATAAAAAGATGCATTTGCAGAAAGAACTCCAAACATTCTTGGACACCTTTGAGAAAGGAACCAAACACATTTACTAGAGGAAAAATGGTGCTGGAGAAAAATGACTTTCCACAAGCAGAACATTAAAATTAAATCATATCTTTTGCCATGAACTAAACTAAAATCAAAATGAGTTATATGAATTCTTTAATTCAGAAAAACTGAATTTTTTATAAGGTAGAATAGGCAGAATTTTTTAAGACATTGGTAAACAAAGACTTTAAGAACAAAATCCTAATCTCATAGGAAATTAAGATTTACTATTAAAAACTTACAGCAATAAAATGATTTTCTTGCACAAAATTGGCACATAGATTTATGGCACTGAAAAATTAATCCATATACATGAACAACTAATTTGTTGATAAACATTCAAATAAAATGGAGAGAGGAATCCTTTAAAGAATGATGTTGAAATAATTGAATATCTATATTCAGAAAAAACTTGACACTTAAAACCAAAGTAAGTGTAAAGACTAAATTTTAAAACTTCTAAAGGAAAATATTATAAAGGTACACAAGGAAGTATTTTGGAGAACGTGACACTCATTATTTGCACTGTGGCTATGGTTTCATGTACCTTATATGTCAAAAGCCAAACTCATCAGATTTTTACTTTGAGTAAGCACAATTCACTCTATGCGAGTTACATGTTACTGCAGTTATTTTAACAGAAAAAAACTGAATCACTGAAAGGTTAAAAGAAGTGAGAGGAGGAAGCCATAGAGGGTGATAAAGAAATAGACAAAATATAGTACACTGAATTTAATAAGATAAATGAATTACAATTTATGTTACACTTTGTAAATCCCAATTGTGCCCTTTTAGTATACCCGTAACTACGTAACCTTTTATTCCTATATTGGTCCTGGGTCTTTCTTACCCTAGACTCTGTGTGAGGTTTTGCTCCCTATAATTACCACAGCTTACACTTATGCTGCATCATGACAAACCTATGTTTGTAGTAGCCAGGCGTGGTGGTGCAGGCCTGTAATCCCAGCACTCGGGAGGCTGAGGCAGCAGGATTGTTGTGAGTTCGAGACCAGCCTGAGCTACAAGTGAGCTTAAGGCCAGCCTTAAGCGTAGTGAGACCCTGTCTCAAAAAGACAAAAAACTTATGTTTGCTTCTAGACAATATGCACACAAGTCAAACACAAGTGTGTATAAAGACTAGAAAGGCTGATGAAAGATAAGCATTATTTTTCAAAGTATGAGAAATAATAGAAATAGCAACCAACAGGATTTGTATTGTTTATTCATTTACAAACGGAGAACACATTGTGATGTTCTCTAGGTAGCATAAGAAATGCAGTTTTTAGGAGAAAGTGTTCCTAAATGATGTTAGAATATAGATATAACTAGTATAAAATAAGGAAAGCAATGTGCTATTGAGACATCAGGGAAGAATGAATGATTCTTGATCCATGGAACAAACAAATAAAAGCTTAACATAAAGTCTTTCATTCTTTGCTGTGAAATGTATCAAACTATGATAGACCAAACAGAAACAAATGATAATTTATTAGTGTCCTCTTTATATTAGCATCCTCTTTAAACATGAAATTATTCTATGTTTAACTTTCTATGGCAAGCTTAACCACTCTTCAAAGAAATTCTTAAACTTCAAAAAAATTAAAATGATAGTGTGAAGGTTGATAGGCTCAAGTTTAGTTTTTCTTGTACCTATTTTTTTTCAAATTCTGTTTTGTTAATGCTTGTTTTGGGTGGATCCTACTTTCAGGTCTTCAGAATATATATACATATATATTTTTAATATGTGCGTAAAATGATTTTATTTCATTTGGGTATATATACCCAGTAACACAATAGTAGAATTGTTAGACACAAGCTTTTTTTCCCCTTTATTTTTCATGTTCCATTTTGTTTGATACAGTTTAACCAACTGCAGCACTTATTTCTTAAGAAACTTGAACAAGCACAAGATTTCCAAGTCATCTACAAAATGTATAGTTGTCCATATGTTCACATACTGCCGCATATATCTTGTGGAAGCTAAGTCAACTTTAAAGAAGAGTAGAATATTATAGCAGTCACTAGAGTTTGGAGAAGGTGGGCACAGTGGAGTCTAATAAGTTGGATAAGTGCTACCAAAATTATAGAATGGAAAAGTCTCTACAGGTCCTCAAACAGGTAACTATTGGGTCAAACAACCCATAACATATTTCAAAATGACTGGAGAGTATGAAATTCCCCAAATATAGAAATGATTAACAATTTGAGAGAAGCAAAAAATGTTTATTTCCCCTCAGTTGGTTATTACATATTGTTGTATCATATAGACCTGTATGAATTTGTCGCAATATACCACATTAAGGTATATAAATACTTTCCTCATTATAGGGGGAAAAACAGCCTGTTATTTTCATATAGAAATTCATAAACAAAATTATATAAATGTTAGGTCACAAAAGGCTTGAACTTCTTTAACCTGATAATCTATGCTATTATGAAGCTCCATTATATCTGAGAGCAATTGCAGGTGAACAGACCCTCCTCTTGGCATCTAAAATTTATTCATAAATATAAGATTATAACAAGGCATCTTCTTTAGTTTGTTCTGTTTTTCTAAGACAGGGTCTTGCTGTGTATTCCAGGCTAGCCTTGAAGCTCACAGCAATCCTCCTCCCCCAGCCTGTGAAGTGTCATGATCAGCTGTGACAAAGTGTTATTTTGACATTAAAAGTTAAAAAGATATTGATTTTGTGATACAACACTGAATGGCAATAGGAGCACTAGGATACAATGCGGAGCCACTTTTAACTGAAAGTTTTGTACTAACACCTAAGGGAGAGTTGCAGAGGGTATTTTTCTAAGATGCACACCAATCTAACTCCTAGCCCATCTATCCATCAGTAATGATGCATGGGAATTCCTCCCCTCTGAAATGTGGAGTGTGTTTCTATACTTACTTTGCCATAGAGGAGTTCTTTGATGGATATAATGCAGCTACAAGTGCTGTGACAATTCGAGACACTGTGCATATTTCACCTAAGAGCTTCTGATTCCTTTCCCTTGGAAGTCGTATGCTGTGTAATAAGTGATTCTACCTGACAGCATCATACTACAACAAACCAGGAAGATTAATCCCAAATGGAATAAGAGAAAATGCTAAGACTCATTGAGACCCCACGTATGTGAGTGAAGAGCGCACCTTGGGAGTGCATCTGATAGACTTAGTCAGCCAGAAAATGTGTTGGATGTGTGAAACTGACAGCAGACCCTAAGACAAAATTTGTGGTGTAAATTTTCTGAGAGTTTGGTCCCCAGCTTCCTGAGAAAAACGCATCATGTTCTTTTGCAAATTTCCCTTCCTATCCAGAGAAGGGAATTCTTATCCCATACCTTGGGATTCTTGGGCCATAGTTTGAGGAACAAGCCTTAAGTTAAACTTGGTGAGACTGTTGATCAATTAGGCCTCATTTACAATTATTTATACTGTAGCTTTGACCCATTTTGTTACTGGGTTCTATCACACTGCCGTCTTATTCTAGATTTGCTTTGAAGGTTCTTTCTGTCCGGAACAAAACTTGGTCAAGGCAAGTTCAAAAGGTAGCAAGGTTCTGTGTTTGTTAAAGTCTGATAGGAAACCTTTGCTCTGTACAGTGAATTTAGGTCAACTAAAAGTAGAAAAGAAGTACACTCTAACAATTAAGAGCAGACCACAGTGAAAGAGGGAGTACAGTGGAAAAGAGTTCAATGGAGGCTGTCTTTTAAATTTCCTGCTCTAGAACTCAATGACCCATAATGCACACCCACTGACCCAACCAGCTTGGCTTGCCCTAATCTCTTGCCTCACCTTGATGGGCTCTGCATGTCTGATTAGGACCATATAAATTCAAAAGCTCCCCCTCCTCCTCCCAATATGAAGAAGGTGGACAGTTTATTGGACAAAAAAATCCAACTAGTCACCACCCTCAGCTGAGGTAGGATAAAAATAATGATTTTTTAAAACAAAAATTGTTTCAGGTCATAAGCTGGGTTTAAATTTGTTTTTTCATTTTTCTTCTCTCTGAATACAAAGTTTGGCTAGTTACCTTCTCCCTATAGATGAGCTGGGCAATCTCTACTTATTTGCAATTGGCCTTATTTTACCTGGGAACAGATAATCTCCTTTTAGTAAAATAGACTTCCCTGCATGAAGCAACCATTATTGTCCTACTGTGGGCCATCCTTCTCCACCTACCAAGCTAAGAGTGAGACTTCTAACTGACTATTCCACAGGTTTCTGTCAACAAACACACACACACACACACACACACACACACACTACACACTACACAAACATTTCCACTTCCAAACTGTGGTGCTTTTCTCTCTTGAAGACCAACACTCTGTTCTTGAGTGTGTACTTAAATATTTGGCAAAATAAACCCTTCTCATGGCTTTGACTATGCCTAAAAGTTGGTTGTTTTTCTTTTTCTTCCTACTGGTGATACTACCTGTTGGTTCTGACAGATACATTGTACGTTCTTCTGCATGACAAGGAAAGAATTGCAAGTGTACTCCAATGGTATAAGAAAAACAGCTACACTTATTGAAAGCAGTTGGAGATATGCTCAGAGCAGGCTCATCCCAGCAGATGCAAAATGATGACATGAACAGAAATATGGTGTTGGGATGGCAAGAGATTCAGAAACACAGCACACAGCTCAGTGTGCTTTTAACTTCCTACTGGGTCTCTGGGTACTGTCCACAGGAATGATTCACAGTGTGCTGAGTCATTTCAGGGCTTCCAGCACTCAGATCTCCTTCAAGGTTCACTGCAATTAAATTTCATATAAACCATGTGCTCATATTTATGAATCTCTAACAATTCTCAAATAGGGAAATGGTTGCTGAAGGGTCAGGCTATGAGATCTAATATGCATTTGCTCTGACCTGGAGATATAAAGGCTGCCTGGACCTTCGTTCTTTTCTTTTCTTTTCTTTTCTTTTCTTTTCTTTTCTTTTCTTTTATCTTTTTGAGACAGGGTCTCACTATGCAGTT
>PVKA01004320.1:14960-100370 GCA_004027165.1 Ctenomys sociabilis
TTTCTTTTTTTCTTTTTCTTTTTTTTTTTTTTTTTTTTTTTTTTTTTTTTTTTTTTTTTTTTTTTTTTTTTTTTTTTTGCAGAACTGGGGATTCAACTCAGGCCCTTGTGCTTGCCAGGGAAGCACTTATTCCACTGAGCCATCTATCCGACCCTATTTTATTTTCTATTATCTTTCCATTCAGGGAAAAGCAGATTGACCCCGGGGTGTTACCCAAAGCCAAGTTGGGGGAGAGGAGAGGCCTCCCAACACCAACTGTGCTGCCTGTACTAGGGAGAGTTAGCAAACCTGTAAACCTGGTTCATGAGTAGGGTCAGTGCAGGTAGAAAAATGGAAGCAGAGCATGTACTTGAGCCGAGGGGCCTCTCTAGGCCCCCTCCCGAGTCACTCTCCTCCACTCACTTGAGCTCATGCAGCAACCTAGGGCTATTTCTGTATGACCCCAGCCAAGCACATGCTTCCTTTCATTCTTGGGTTCGGAGGCCTAATCTGTCCCTGTGCGTTTGGCACACCAACTTTGTTGTTCTAGCACCATGTCTCCCCACCTGATCCTTAATAACTGTAGCTGCTTTTCTCTCACCATTGGCTGTATGCTTTGCAGTTTTTTGCTGGCTCTAAACAGTAGCTTGGAATCTATCTGTCAGTTCCATCATGTGGTAACAGGGTGAGTTAAATTCCTTATTTCAGGTTCAAAAGCTTTTTAGGCTCTAACTAGTGACGTAGCTCATCCTTCAAGTTCTAGGAAAAGAAAAAAAAAATATCCCCAGAATTCACTTCAAATTCCTGTATCTGGCTCTACTCTCTCTTCCTTGTTAAGAATGTATTCTTATTATGAACAGTTGCCACCTTTGGCCCTGAGTGCTTAAAATTTATCAGCTATACCATTCTTACTGTAAAAGTTAGCTTTATTAGAGTGCACTGTTTGTACCTTCATAAACATGCTTGCTAAAAACATACTTCTGACTCTGAGTCCCATTCTGTAAACTCAAGAATCTTCTCTGGGAGGCTCTGAGAGCCGAGACCACCACAGCACAGAACAACTTGCACAAGCTTGCTGTGGGTCAGCTCCTTCTAAAAGTAGCTCCCCAAGTAAACATTAATGGGTTCTGAGTCCTCCTCCTGGCCTCTCCTGCTGGAACTGGATTCCAAGTTCATGTCATCTGGAACAAAGAACTGAATGAAATGAACAAAAAGAGAAGCAAAGTTTATTTGAAAAAGTAAAAGTGAAGAATGAGGAAGAAGCTGGCTCTGCAGCACAAATTTGGGCTGAGTAAAAGAGAAGAAAGCAAGATAAAAGAACGCCCTGAAGTAAACAGGATAGGCTCTCATGAGAAATGACCGTGTCCTTTTATATCATCCAAATTTCACAAAAGCCCAGGAGAACATCTACATAAGGATACTGAGAAGAGGCACCAGTGTCTCATCCTACTGAAAACCTGCTCAAGTTCTCAAGAGAAGTCCATGTGCAAGACTTGGAGAACAATGGCTCCATGCTTATGCTCCAGGATCATGCCATTAACAGGTCATGCCTACTTCTCCAGCCAGTTTCGCAGTGACCTAAACTGTCAAGCTGACTCCCATTTTCTGAGTCACAGATCTTTCAGTCTCCTGGCTTTGCCTACCAACACAGCAAACTACCCAACCAAGCAGTCCTCAGATTCTTGACACACAAAGTTGTAATCACAGTAAATGGGGTATTAGATGTCACTAATCTTTAAAGTAATTTTTTTCTCCATGAATACATAACTAAAACAGAAATTATGTCTTAAAATGAGTTCTGTTGTGACAAAAATCTGAAACAACATTTGCTTGGGGCTGGAAGGCAGCCAGAAGATAGAAGAGCATTGAGAAGACTATTAATGAAGAATGGAAGACATTGTTAAGGGAGTTGGGAGAAAACACACTGCATTATATAATGGAAGAAAGTTTGGCAATAATATCTCCCATTAAAGTGGAAAGTAGACTATACCTACTTGCTAGAATTTTGATAAAAACACAGCATTTCATTATTTTTAGGCAGAATGATGAAAGTGACTGTTTTTGTTTCAGTGGAAAATGATAAATAGTTCGAGATAAAGGAGTTTAAAATAGCATTAAAGAGGGCCAGAGTTCCTCTTTCCACACAGTGCAAGTTTCTCAGAGTAAGAAATTGCCTTAGGGGTATGATAAAGTTAAGAGTAGGTAAAACTCTAAGATCCTTTATTGAAAACTCAGAATGCTTTAAGGATACACTTAAAGACTTGAGTTGATAAACAAGGAAGTTTGTAAAGAACCTTGAGGATAGATTTTAAATATTCTACTAGACAAAAGGACCATTCAGGACCTTATGGGCGTGTCCCACAGTGCTCAGGCTTAGTGAAGGAGGAATCAGTGAGATCAGATCAAACTTCTCTCTAATAAAAGAACTTCAAGGTGATAAACAAAAAAGTGAAGTTGGTAAGAAAAATTCTGCTTGCTGTCTTGATTGAGAAAACACAGAGTTCATGAAAGGAAATGAATAAAGAAGGAAAAAGAAAATCTTCTAGGGAGGAATCTATAAAAATGAGCCAAAAGCTTTCAAGGCTACAGACAAGGTATCACACCTAAGAAACACAAGTAAGGCTTGACTAAAGCACACAGCAAGTGGGTGCGTGGTTTACAGGAATGTTTGAGAGCCCTGAGTGGCTGCTTCTGTCCTGTGTCACACTCACCTTTCTGTGCTGAACCATCCAGTGCATTTTTTTTCTACTTTTCCCTCAGTACTGTGCAACTGAGGTAAGTGAGGCAGGTAACTGAGCTCCGGATTACAGGTGTGAATCGGGAAGGAACTATATTTGAGAAAACTTGCCCTACTCAGACCTGATTTAGATGATGAGTCCTCCACTCTGCATTAATGCCACCCTGGAATGAGAATATGCACAAATGCAAATAAATATATTTTACATGGGAGAGACAAGAAATTTAATAATCAGAAGCTAATTGGAAGAATCCCTGCACATGTAGTATTTCTCATTTTAAGAAAAAAGTTTAATATGCATTTTTTTGAAAAAAGAAGGATGTAGGTAATTTACCTGACTAACAGAATATAATGCAAGGGCTGGGGATATAGCTCAATGGTAAGGAACCTGTTGGCAAGCTTGAGATCCCGAGTCTCATTTCCACTACCACAATAGGGGATATGGTACAAATGACACTTCGGGGCTCTGCAGCTGGGTTGTAATTCTTCCATTCTATTAGAGCATCTTAGGTTCCTTCACTTAGGCTTCTGAGGCTTAGAAGTGCTTCCAGTGAAAAGCACCAGCAAGTTCCCATATGTATGCTTCATTAAACAGTCCTAGAATGTCTCGGCCTTAGCACATCTCCCAGGAAGGCTGTCTGCCACATGAATGGGACAGAGGCATTCACCCAGCTGTCCCTGCAGATGACTGCAGCCTTATCCACGAGGCTGGAGCATGAGCCTCCGAGTGACAAACGCTCCTCAACCTAGCCTGCAATGAAGGCTATGAACCGGCTGCTTCAAGCCACCCATTCAATGTTGTCTGTACTCAACAAAAGATAACTTTCACAAAAGGTTTGTGTTTTGTGAACAAAAAAAAATGAACTTCAGCGATGTTGCAGCTAAGATATATTCATGTCTCAAAGCCTAACAGGCCCTGGAGATCCCTCTGAATTCTGTGCTTCCTTTGCTAAGCATCTCTGACCAAGGAGTCACATCCTTGTCAATATGAAGCACCATATTGTCTCCAATTATGACAAAAAAAAGAAAGGGAAAAAAAGGACAATTGGGAATGAGCAACACAATCCGTGGTCTGGGTTATACCAACATTTGCATCCTCGCTACTTCAAACAATAGTGAAAATACACTAAAAATCATTTTCCTTGATTTTTGTGTGCAGGTGAGGTGTGAGGAAAACACAGGAGGAAAAATATATGTCGTACAATTTGTCAGAAGGGCACATATTTTAATGCACATCTTTTAAAAGCAGCAACTTTCTGTATTTTTTTTTTTTTTTACATAGGACAGATGAAAGATTTTAGAATCAGCCCCATTGGATGTTTCTAGCATACACAAACTCTCCCAAGTTAATTGCATTCTTTAGGAGTGAAAGCAAAGCAGCCTCAGGTTAAACATTTATTTTGGGTCTTTGAGGTTCTGCAAAGTTCCTCTGCTCCTACAACTCCTCTTTGATTGGAAGTGTTCCCTCACATATGTACCCCATGATATTACACTTTTTGCAACCCACTGGATGGGGCAGAACTTGCTCTTCTGTGACCTCACAGAACCAAGCCTATTTATTCACTCAGGGAACCTGCTCCCACCACTGCTGAATGACAACATGTCTTCAAAGAACAAGGAATGGAAAGCCTTACCACATTTCATTTCCACCTTGGGCAAGGTTTTTTTTTTTTTTTTAAGTTGTGCTTTACCTGTCAGCCTCTCTTCCCAGAGAAGCACTGGGCATTAACAAGCATCATTACTTTCAAAGAAAATCTCCAGCGATCATGACATAGTTCCACCTGAAGAACACAAATAAAGGTTAAGCAAGGAGAAGTGACAGGAAGGCAGTTGTTTCAGAGAAAAGATTTGTTTCATCACTGAGTTTCAAAGGTACAACTTGTAATAAAAAGTCCAGGGAAGCCATGGGCAGAGAAAAAATTCCCTGAAGGAGAAGTCGTAGTGTTAAGAAGGCAGGAAGAAGAGCTTAGAGAAACTGAGATGCCGGAACTTCGATGATCAGCCAGAGAAAGAGAAATCACAAATGATGATGAAAAACCGGTGGATAAAGAAGAACCAGTGGAACTCTAGTAGGGTGAGTGGTTCAGAATCAGTTACTTAGCACTGCATACATGTAACACATGCAGTGTAGGTGGGCTCTTCAACCATGAACGATATCATGTGTCACAGGATCAAGATTAAACTTTAAAAAAGGATTTTTAAAAATCCTGCTGAAAGCCAAGCATGTGGTAAGAAAATTCAACAGATTGACAGGAATGGCTTGGCAAGTCTCTATGTAATGGATCAGGTGGGTAATGTCAAAAAAAAAAAAAAAAAAAAAAAAAAAGTCAACAAGAAGAGAGCCACTTCTCTCCCTTCATCTACTCAGATAAAGCTGTACTTATCAGCTATGTCTGATGAAATCAGTGCCAGGGTGCTAAAGATACAGACGTATGTCCAGATATGCAGTTATTCCTTTCATAGACTTCTATTCTAGGGCAGGAGTCAGGAGCTGAGTGCATGTCACAGGATACACAGGAAAGTTATACAGATCCTTGAAAGAGGCCAAGGAAAGAGCTCTTAGAGGGGCCAGCGAGACAGCGCTCCAAAGTGCCTGCTTAGCAAGCAAACTGAGGCAAAGCATAGGAACCAGGTTTGATCCCCTGTACCACATGCAGAGTCAGCCCTACCCTCAGGGTGGGCTGAGCCAGCCAAAAAAAGAAAAAAGAAAGAGCTCTTGGAAAATAAATTCTTTACCCCAAATTATCGACCTTTGTCCTGTCCCAAGATGACTGGTAGGTTTCCTAGTGCATGGGATTAACATCCTCCTTCAGGGAAGCAGAAGCAGCCAGCACACAAATCCCGTTCCTGGGAGCTTTCCTTGATGAGCTTTGGGAAATTCCTGCAGAGCGGCTCCAGATGGCAACTCCTCTTAGGGTGTCAGAGCAGAACTTCCTCTAGGAAATTTTTAAGACAGAGCAAGAACATGAATACAGCAGTGCTGAGAAATCTTGCCAAGAGAAAGGCACAAAGTTTGTGGCTCTGTGGGAAAGGTCAACTATGTGCCCACTTGATCCAGAGATGGGTTCTCGGGACCTCCTGTATTTGAAAATCTCCTCCAAGCCTGTTCGTCCGGTTCATGCCCATTAGATGCTTCCAGGACATGTAGCACGTGACCATGGGGACAGGGGATGTTTCTATGAAATGATATCCTAGAAAAATTTTTGTTTGGTTTTGTTTTAAGAAAGAAAGACAAACCCATGAATGACCAGCACTGACTGGCTCAGTTTAT
This sequence comes from Ctenomys sociabilis, assembly GCA_004027165.1. Lineage (NCBI taxonomy): Eukaryota > Metazoa > Chordata > Mammalia > Rodentia > Ctenomyidae > Ctenomys > Ctenomys sociabilis. Next base: position 20,948 of record PVKA01004320.1, read on the forward strand.
AACAGTAGCCTTCCCTCCTTCCTATGCGCTGTTCCGTGTCTTCCTGCCATTGTCGCCTGAATACTAATATGAAAGCTGTTGTCAATATCACAACAATAAATGAAATGTTTCTGAAATACAAATAGGATGTAGGGAGAGTAGCTGCCTATCACAGATAAGGTGTAATTTAGTGAGATAGAAAAAAAATCACAAAAAGGAAAAGTAAATACATGCTCCTATCTTGTATGTGGACAAAAATTGTGTTCACATTTATATTTTTGTATCAATAACATGTCAGACATGTTTCCATTTTGAGATGGAGTAATGGGTGAAATGTGAAATTGTTGTAATCAGCCCTAAGTTTGAATCCCAGGACTGACATTTTAAATAAAATATTAAATCACTTTGTGTATCTCAATTTTACCATCTATAAAGTTCAGAAAGTAATTCATTTTTTTAAGGTAAAAAGTAATAGTATAGAAAAAGGCTCTGTCACATATTGGGTTCTCAATACAGAATAGTTAATTTGCTATATATTAAGAGGAATCTAAGAGCTGAACGTTTTGCTGCCTGAAGTACATGTGTTTCTCTGCTATAAGCAGTTGGCAGACACAATGTGACTTCCTCTGTGACTTCCTCACAGAGTCCTGCCTTCCCAAGGTCTGCACATTCGTATAATCTGAGGCATTTTGACCCCACCACGAATTTCTTTGCTGCGCACCACACATGATTGCCACTATTCAAAGGGCCCCTGGGATGAGATGTTAGAATTCTCAGGTGTGTATAGCTTCTGCAATAAGACAAAGGTAAGGAGCAATGGCTCTACTGTATTAATAGGGACTTGAATATGCACTCTACGACTCCACTGCTATGGAGTAACTGGACATCATTACGGCTTGATGAGAAATAAGAAAACGAGCTGACTGGGGTACGTTACAGCTCCGTTTGCATTTAGTAGTTGTCCATATTTGTGGTTTACCTAGGGTCAAGGGCATGATTTTTAAATTATGTGGTCCATGTTTAACTTTCACAAACTGGACAGTGGTGTTAAAAGGGCTTCTGAAAACAAGTCTGTTGACTTCTAATAAAACAAGTAACCCCAGTTGCAAATGACCCGTGAGCATAACGGGAGTGGGGTTTCCATGTGGGTCTTCGACATTTGGAGCCAAGTTCACTCTGGGGCTCTGGCTGCTCCTATGGGTATGGCCAGGGGAGAGAGCAGCGTGCCATGGGGCTGCAGGGAGTGCAGTTGGCTGATAGCTTCTGGTTGTGCAGCTGCACCTGCAGCATATGTCAGAGCATGCAGGAGAACAAGGGCCTGACAGTTTTTATCCCCCTCCTCCTCTGTGGTATTTGGAGCTCCCTTTGGGGACCTCCATTTTCAGATCCACACTTCCATTTGAGCTGCTCTGTTCATCTTGCTGCTCTCCACCTACATCTCCAACTCTGCCACCCCTTTTAGGAGGTCTGGGGGCTTTCTGTGCCCTCTTGCTTCATTTTTCTTTCCCATGGTCAATTTTTCACTCAGATTCTTGAATTCCTAATTCCATTTCACTCTCTTCTTCTCAGAAAGCCCAAACACGGAGTAAGTATCTAAAAATTGATTAAGTACTCACACTGGGGACTTTTAATTTCCACAAAAACTGGGTACCACATAATTTCATTTTTTCTTTGTATTTCTGTGTCTTTTCTTGCAACTACACCAGTCAACATTTCACTTACCAATGTTGCCACGTATTTCGCACTGCTTATAACTTGGAATTGCTTTCAGATCACTGTTCACAAAGAATTTTGGCCTATTAATAATTAAGATATATTTATATTCTGGATTTTTATACTTTTTCCATAGTTACATCACAGTCTTCAAAAGGTAAATGCTTTGCAAAATCATTTAATGAAATTTCATTGAATGTTTACTCTACCGGACTCCTCAAACAAAGTATGGTGCTTGCAGTCAGCCCAGAAGCTGAATTTAAACGAAATGTTATTCAGGTTGTTCAATGGGCTTTTTATGAGTGCACATGCATTATATCTTGGGAAACTAGATGATGGTATTAACATTTAGTATATTTTGTGCCCAATTCAAATTTTATTTATTTATTCATTTGTTTGCTGTATATTTAGGGAAGGACCTACAAGGTGTTCAGGATCTAATGACTACAACAAAGTCAGAGATTCTCCTGTGTACAGCCTCTCAAGAGCTGGGATTACAGGCCCGTGCCACCATGCCCAGTCTCAGTTGCTATCTCAACATGCCTTGGGTGTGGGGCCGGTACAACAGGCCCTGGGATTGAACCCCTGCCCCTTGCACCTGATTGTAGGTGCTATAACCCACTGAGCTATTTGACAAACCCCTAATTCAATTTTAAATTGTCCACAGTGGGTTATTTTTCAGGTCTGCTAGTTTATAAATACATAAACTGAATTGTACCTGAATTGTATCTTTGAAAAAATATTTCTAATATATTATACAGACAATCAAAGTTATTGTCCTGGCATAGCTTATTTATCTATTAATTGGATTTTTACAAGTCCTATTTGTTATACTTATAAGTTAAAACATGATGATGTGGTAAATGCATACAATGTGTGTGAAATGACTGAATCAATCTGATTAATATATTGATTATTTTAAGTGGCTACCATTTATGCCTCTTGTCTGAATAGTTGTAACCTTTCACCAGTGTCTCTCCTTGCCAGCCATTCCCTCATAATTTCCATTCTGCTTTCTGCTCCTGTATGCCTTTTTATTTTTTTGAAATTCCATACATAAATGAAAGTGACTACTATTTGTCTTTCTGTCCTTCACTTATTTCACTTGGCATGATGTTTTCCAAGTTTATCAGTGTTTTTGCAAATGGCATAATGTTTCATTTTAAAGCAAAACAACCTTTCATCATGTAATACACTTTTTCCATTCAGGCTTTTGCTATGAGACATGGCCTAGCTATGTAGTTCAGGCTGTTCTTGAACTCCCTGTGTAGCCTAAGTGGGTTGAAAACTCACAGCAATCTTCCTACTTTGGTCTCCTACTTGCTGGGATTACATGCCTGGTTTATCTATTTCTTTCTTTCCTTTTTTATTCCTTTCTTTTTTTTTTTTTTCTGTGTTTTACGGAAGGGTCTGCAGGGTGTTCAGGGTCTCACTACTAGATCAGACTTGCAGTGTCCACTTGTTTACAGCCCCCTAAGGGCTGTGATCACAAGCGCATGCCACACCCACTCTCCATTACTCTCTCAGCATGCCCTGGGGGCTGGGCCAGCACCGCAGGCCATGGGATCAAACCCCTGGCCCCTGTGCCTCCTTGCAGGAGCTTCAATCTGCTGAGTTATTTGGCTGACTCTATCCGTTTATTTTCTGATAAGAATAAATTATTTTAAATTGCTTGAAAAGGTGGGAGATGACTCCTTCCCATTTATTTGTTGAGGTTCTCAGCTCCCTCTTCTCAGTATGTTTATATTTAGAAATAAGGATTTTAAAGATGGAATTAACTTAAAGCCATCTCATTTGGGAGAAGACTTATTCAACATGTCAGCATTCTCATAAAAGGAGGAGGTATTAACACAGGCAAAGAGTGAAGATCACATGAAACAATTGAAAGGGGAGAAGTCGTACTAGAAGAGAGGCCTCAGGAAAAATCAGCTAGCCATCCCCTCAGGTCGGGACTTCTGGTCTTCAGCAATATGAGCAAATCCACTTGTATTGTTTAACTCAGTTAAATGCATGATATTTACTAGGCAACTCTAGCAAACTAACACTGAGAATTTATAGGTTTCTGTAATATTTTACATAAATGAGTGTTTTTTCTTCTCCTACTGTATAATACATTTCAGTATTTTTATATGTACCTCTACCTTAGTAACTGGGTTGAAGAAAGATAGCTTAACATTAATTTGCCACAATAATAATATATCCATTTAAATTATCCCTAAAATAAATGAAGTTACCATATTCTTCGAGATCATTATGTATTTATATCGTAAAGTGCCTGCCCAGCATGTACAAAACCCTAAATTTAATTCTTGCTACCAATATAATAAAAAAAAAACATTAAAAAAGAAAAAAGTAACAACCAATTCTTTAACCTATGATATCCTAAATTGGTGCTCGCACTAATTATTGTAAAGAAAAAGCTTCAACGCTTACATAAAACAATTTAGAGAAACAAGTAAATGTTCATTTCCAAATTGTAGGGTTTTGCCATTGAAGCCCATGTACTTGCATTGAAGTTAAAACCAAGCAGAATGCTAGGAACACATTGCCCAGAATAAATGGCCAACCTTCATTCATCTCCACTGTGGTGACACACTGGACTCAGGAATGTGAACGTGTTGTACAAAAGATGCTCAACAATGGCTCAGTTTCAGCCATGACCCAGTCTCAGACATCATGCGTGGTCTTGAAATACTAGCACTGCCAAATGAAATGAAAACCCAGAAACAAAGATGAAGTTTGGATTTTGTCCTACTTTCTGTGACAAGCAAGTGAAAATCTATAAAACAATACAACTCCAGAGCTGATGGATTCTGGCCAGGATTTAATACAAAAAAAAAAAAAAAAAAAAAAAAAAAAAAAAAAAAAAAAAAAAAAAAAAAAAAAAAAAAAAAAAAAAAAAAAAAAAAAAAAGACCCTTACATATGCTTAGAAATCCTCAAACTGAATTATTTGCAAATTCTTGGTGGAAAGAAATTTACCACAGACATTGAGATGAGCCAAGCTAGCACTCCTACTAAAGAATAATAAACTGGCTAAGGAAAGCTCTCCTTTGCACAACAATATCCTTAGGACACAGTCCAAGGTATTGGTTGATATTTTGGCTCACAGATTAGAAAGTTATTTAGTGGTGTGAATCAAAGAGTAGATTCACATTCAAAAGGATAACACTATTAATAATTTTATTGCATGCCATACATCTCAATCATCACACTGGACAAAAAGGGCACAGATGTTTCATTAGAGGTTAAGAAGGAATTTATTAAGTTAATTGCCATGTACGTTTTACATTTAGTAAATGTCTCATACAGAGTAAATCTTTCCAGAAGATTAAGATATAAATTTCAAGGAAAAAGCCCAACTTCAATACTCACTATCGCCAATTTCTTCCTTTTATTCACTCTTGAGACAACTCCAACATACATATTTCACCTCTCCATTCCAGAGTAGTTATTCATTGAGGCCATCGGTGGGTGGATTTCCAACTAACACCTCAGCGACACTTGATGGAGTTAATCTCTCCTGCCTGCAATAGGTCTCTCTCGTATTTGTATTCCAGGGCAATAAGCCCATCAGTTGTCTTCCCCTCTTGGTATCTGTTTCTTCCTGTTCTCTCTGAGGTGCTTCCTTCTTCAGTACTTCAGAGTGTCTCCAGATTGTTCTTGGCCCGCTTCTTTCTGTGAACTCCTTTCTAGTTATCACATGCATTTTCATGACTTTCCTTGCCATTTCCATGCAGCCTTGTGGGTTCACTTTGCTGCATCTCAGTCTCTCTCCTAAACTCTAAAGTTAACTATCTGTAGTCTCTTCCCTGTGACATATAATTACCCTACAAAGTTAACCTCGCCAAATACAACTGTTTTTTAACGAGTTCTATTATGACTTGTGTCTAGACAGTCCCCCAAAGCCTCGTAGTCATAAGTCATAAGTGAAGTCATGTGAGGTGGTTGGGTCTTGGGTTTGTGATGCTGTGACAAAGGATGCAATTCACGGCTTTAGGGTATAAGTTCTGGGGGTGAGCGGGCAGCATGGATAAGATATAAGGGACAAATAGAGGCTTGTTGCTGTTGACCTTTGCTGCTGCTGTTGCGGTTGTCCTCAGTGATGATCCTCTTCCAGGCTACTCTACTCTGGAGCCAGCTGACTATAAACTCAATGACTGTGAGCCAAATTAACCTTTCCTCCTTTAACTCTGAGTGTTGGGTATTTTGACTCTGCAACTCAAAAAGTAACTAAAACCAGCTTCAAGTTGTTTCCTTTTCCAATATTACACATTCTAGCAGGTACTTTCTATTTCCCTGCTGTTCAGATCTGGGTGTCACCATTTCCTGCTCTACTTCTTCTTCTCATATCCTGCTTTGAATCGATATAAATTATTTCCACCTTCAGAGGGCCAGTGAGATAGCTCAAGAGACTAAACACCTTCTTATGTAAGCACAGGGACCAGGGTTCGATTCCCAGGACTACATGCTGGCCTGGCCCTGCCCCCAGTTCCACGCTGACCCGGAGTCCAGGCTTGGTGGTGCATGCCTGTAAACCCAGCTCTAAGGAGGCAGAAAACAGGAAGATCACTATGAGTTCAAACTGCATAGTGAGACCCTGTACTAAATACAAATGTTGAGAGTTGAACCTTGGTGGGAAGAGATGCGTTGCTTTGGGTGTGGTCTGGAAGGGTACCAGTCTCTCCTTCTCCCCTGATCCCTTGCTGCTTCCTGCCTGCCATGCCATGAATAGTTTTCCTTTCTGCTGTGCCCCTCTGGCTTGGAAACTGCTGACTGGACTGAAATCTCTACAAATTGTGCATCAGCATAAAGCTCCTCTTCTTTACCTGTGAGTGTCAAGAATTTCATCCCAGCAGTGAAAAAGTAATTAAGACACTTAGGTACTGGGAAAAAAAGAGGAAGATAATTAACTACTCAGATTAATGATTTGAGATGGCTAAGAATTGACAACACACAACGGGGACAAATATCGCAGTATCTATTTATTTTTAAAATTTAATTTAACTTTTGAGACAGTTAAAAATCTTTTTTAATTTTTTCTTTCAGGGCAAGGCCTCACTATGTCACTAGTGCAGCCTGGCATTGAACTAACTTACCTAGTCTAGGCTGGCTTCCAGCTCCTCAGTGATCATGATCATCCTGCTTCAGCCTCCTGAATGCTGAGAGGTGTCCCCCACCACATCCACCACAGTATTTATAGCAAGAAGAGAGAAAAATATATACTAGGTCCATCCCCTGGCAATCCATTGTCCCCTGTGAGTAATTCCATTTCACAGCTAACAGGCAGTGTGGCTAGAGGCATCCACTTTCACTGCAGTAAAACAACTATGATTCTTGCACAAAGAAGTGTGAAATACAAAAGCTGTGGGGTTCATGAGCCACGCTGACACACACATTATAAAGCAGTTCAAGGGAGGGGCTGCTCATATATGATGCAGAAGGGACAGGGACACACTCGGGCTTATTCTCATGTGGTGTATTGTGTGAAGTTGTCAGGGTGCCTGCTACTGTGCACAGAGCAGGTTCTGGGCTGTGTATGGATCCTGCCCTAATACACCTGTTGACTTGTTCCTCTCCTTGATTTTCCTTTCTGTGCAGCAGCCTTCAGAGCCATCTCTGTGGATCAGATCACATTTCTCTGCTGTAACCCTCCAGAGCCTCACTATCCTACTGAAAGTGAAATCAAAGCTGCTAAAATCATCCAGAAGGATTTATTTTATCTGCATCTTCTTTTGCCTTATAGATTACCTGCTCCTCTTTCATGTCCCTCAAATGCGTCAAACCTGCTCCCACTGAAGAATTCTGCACATGTTCTGCCTGGAAGACGTCTCCTGGGATACTCCTGCCCCTTCACCTCCACAAAAAAGTTCTGCCCTTACTCTGAGATTTTTTCCAACTACCCTACTTAAAATTGATATGTGTGTCAAGTCCTTCAATGAGGCCTTTTTCCTCTGCTCCTTTTCTATGGTTCTTTTTTCTTCAAGAACTTATCAACATGTAGGGTTTTGCCGGATAGCTCAGTCATTTAAAGCACCACTTGGGTTGATGTAATCAGGCACACAGGACCATGGTTCGATTCCCACATCCAGAAGCTGCACCAGACCTAACATTAAGGGAGCATGAAGTAGCAAAAACAAAGCAAACCTCTTTCTCAAATTTTGGGGATGGGAGATAGCTCAGTGGAATAACTGCTTGCCTGACAAGCACAAGGTCCTGAGTTCAATCCCTAGTACCACCAAAAAAAAAAATTATCAACATCTAACAAATGCTATATTTTACTGAATTACTTTGTTCTCTGTGTCTGCATACTAATATATGAATTCTCTGTGAACTTTTATGGATTTTATAGTCTAGACTAAAAGAGTGCCTTTGTGCATATAGTAGGCTTTCAATAAATTGTTGGTACATAAATGCAATTAAAAGTGTGTTAAAATGTGACTGGGTTCTATTCAATTCTGCCAGATGGAAGCTTGCATTGTGCCAGAAATCCTTTATAAGGATGACTTGAAGGGAGGCATTAGCAGTTAAATTATTGATAACTAAATATGTTCCAAGTACATTCTAAGTTATTTATAAGAATTAACTTATGTTATCCTTAAAAATTTCCTGGAGTCATAACCTCATAATGGCATAATTGAATTCCATTATGTATTTTATCTATATCAAACTGAGAAAGAAAACGATTTTACAAATTCTTAGAACAAGCAGAACACAGATATGTGATATGAATTCAAGCAGTTTAGTCAAAGATAAAAATTAAAACAGCAAAAAATATTACCACTATGCCACAGAAATCTAAATTTTCTATAAAAGACAATTCCAATCCTTAGCAAAAATCTATAGAAATCCAAATCAAATTGGTTTACAGAGAAAGTTATTAGCACATTTAATAGGGCTAGAAATCACCCCAGTGCACTGGGTGGAGGCACACAGCTGTAACTGCAGCACTTAGCACATTGAGGAGGGAGGATCTTCTCAATTTTGTATTGGCACTGCAAAGCAGCACCTTGTCTTAAGAGAGAAAAAGAAAGAAGGAAAGAAGGAAGGAAGGAAGGAAGGAAGGAAGGAAGGAAGGAAGGAAGGAAGGAAGGAAGGAAGGAAGGAAGGAGAGAAGAAAGAAAGAAAGAAAGAAAGAAAGAAAGAAAGAAAGAAAGAAAGAAAGAAAGAAAGAAAGAAAGAAAGAAAGAAAGAAAGAAAGAAAGGGAAGAAATACACTTAGGCCTTAGTTATTGGTGGGATTCAAAATTGTCATCAACATTTTCCCAATATTTCCCGTGTACTTTCTGCTTCTGCAGGTAAGACTGTAATTTAGCCTGGAGGAGGAGGACATGAATTGTAATTATACAGTTAACAAAGATCAAGGATGGATGCTTTCAGTGTTTCCTCATCCAGGTAACTATAGTAATTACAGAGAACTTGGGGTTTTCTCTCACCATGAAACTATCTCTGTGCCCTCACCTTTCACAGTCCAGAGCCTAAGAATACAGCATCACTACACTTGCACTTACTACTGTTGCTACAGAAGTTACTTAGTAGAAGGGTTTTTTAAATTTTTATTTTAATGAAGGGTCTACAGGATGTTCAGAGTCTCACTACTAGATTGGACTCATAGTGATCCACCTGCATATAACCTACAAAGAACTGGGATTACAGGCACATGCCACCATGCCCAGTCTCAAATGCTGTCTCAGTGCATGGGGATGAAACGGCATGGCAGGCCCAGAAATTGAACCCCTGGCCCCTGGCCCCTGAGCATTCTTGCAGGTACTTTAATCTGCTCAGCTATGCCTTCTAGTAGAAGATTTTACATAATGAATCATATATATATATATATATATATATATATATATATATATATATATATATATATATATATATATATATATGCCTGTTAAGTAAATGTTTGGTCTTCCCCAAAGAACTTTTTTTTTTAAAAAAATCTCTAATCATTTATTCCTTGTTAGAGTTGATAATTTCTAATAGCAACAAAGTACACAAAGTGGTGGAAAATTGTCACAGACTCCCTCAGCTTTTCAATCCCAATAAGGCTGTCTGTGCTTTATTTGTTCAAACATGATGTCCATTTTCTACTGATCATGTTGGAAAAGACTCTGTTAAGATCTCACAACACACACATTCTCTGTCATACACACAGAGACACACTGAAATTCCTATTTTAGATTATAGTCTGAGAACACTATGTAATGTTCATTCAAATGTATGGCACCACACTTGCAAAATTTGTTATACAGACTCAGGGCAATCGCAATTAAAATACCATTAAGATATCTCACAGATCTAGAAAACAAAAACATTTCTAAAATTCATCTGGAATGAGAAGAAACCTAGAATAGCAAAAATAATCCTGGGTAACAAACAACGGTAGGAATCATCACAATCCCTGACTTGCAATTATACTACAAAGCTACTTTGATAAAATCAGCATGGTACTGGAAAAAACCAGACTTAAATATCAATGGAACAAGTTAGAAGATGTAAACATAACTACAAGCACACTTAGCTACCTTATTTTAGACAAAGGGGCCAAAAATGTTCATTGGAAGAAAGATAACCTCTTTAATAAATGGTGCTGGAAAAACTGGCTTTCCACATGCTCAAGGCTTACAATAGACACATGGCTCTCACCTTGCAGAAAATTAAGGTTAAAATTGATCAGTGATTTAAATATTAAAACTGAAACACTAAAGCAAGAGAAATTAGGTAGCAACCTTAAGACAGGGTATGTAAGGACTTCATGAACAAAAATCAAACTACACAAGAAATATTTTCAAGGAATCTACAATTAAGAGGACATCTTTTTGAAAATCTTCATATCAAAAGAAATCATGAACTGAGTAAAAAGAAAATACACAAAGAGAGAAATAATTGTAGCAGACTGACTGTCAGACAAAAGATTCCTTATCTGGAATGTACAAAGAATTAAAAAAAATCAGCACCCTAAAATTCAAAGATTCAATCCAAAAATGAACATCTGAGATAAATATACACTTCACAAATGAAGAGATACAAATGACAAACAAATATATGAAAAAAATGTACAACACAATTGGTTAGTCAAGACATGCAAATTAAAACTATGTTGACATACAATCTTGTACCAGAAAGAGCCCAACCAATAAAAAGTGCTGGAGAGGTTAGGGGGAAAAAGGAACACTTTTCCACTTTGGTTGGGAGTGCAGGTTGATACAACCATTATGGAAATCAGTAGGGAGATTCCTTGAAAAGCTAGGATTGGATGTCACATTCAGGCCAGTTATTCCACTCCTAAGTATATTTCCAAAACAACCAAAGTCATCATACCACAACAATATATGCACCCCAGTTTATAACAAATCAATGTGTCATAGCTATATCCTGGAATAACCCAAATGCCCATTAACTGACAAATGGATACAAAAGATAGGGCCAAAATATAGGCTATATTGTTAGTTGAACTATCCGTCTAATTATTGGTCTGCAACCTTTTTTGTTACACATCCAGAAAAGAAGCTTAGTGACATTATTAGGATAGATATACAGGTACATTCTCTTAATTCAATGAATAAAAACATTTGTTCTGATAGTGTTTGTGAACAGGATATCATGTCTGCATCTGTACAATGAATAATCACTAAGACAACAATATACAATGTATTTATTATTGAAACTGTCCTACTAAATGGTTTTGAAACTTTCACATTATTTTTTTCTCAATAAAATTATTTTTTAAAAGGCATTATTTTCCTATAACAGAAGCAATTAAGCTTGACGTCACTGCCTGACTATCACAAAGCATAGGCACAAAATGGAACTGTTATTTTTCCAACAACCATGGATATTCTAAAATTTAAATCCCTATAGAATATTGAAAAACAATTACACATGATTTATACAGAAATTTAGAAATCGAACCATACACAGCATTCCAGCAGTTATAATCCTGTAAAATTTTGTTTTTACTTTCTCCCATTTATTTTTAGTACCTTTTTTTTTTTTTACAAACATTTACTTTAAAAAGAGTATAGCAATAATTGATATGGCATTAGAAGCAGTGTGCATGTGGGAGACCTATGACAGGTATTGTAAGCTTGGTTTTAGTATTACACATTGATGTCCTCACTATACTTGCTTAGTTCAAAAGAATCAGCATATAGAGTTAGGCAGAGTGAGAATACGACCCATTACATGCTATTTTCAAGAACCTGATGGAAATTTTTAGGACCATTGCCTTAACATATTAACATCATGTTTATATAAATGTATGATTTTTTCCCCTACAATACTTTCTGAGTCTTCCTTTCTCTCTCTTTCTTGTTTAACTCTTAAGTTCCTTGTTTTCATTTAATTGTGTTATACCTTTCAATTGTAATTCTTTTGAGTACTTATGCTAGGAAGACAATACAATATGCATGTGTGTCTGGTTTATTTCACTTATGAGTGTAGCTTCAAGTTGCATCCACTTACATATGCAGGCTTAAAGTTTATTTTTCTTCATAGCTGAGTAATATTCCATCATATAAAAACACCACATGATTTCTATCCACTCCTCTCGTAATGGGCATTTTGGTTGTTTCCAAGATTTGACTATCAGAACTTGTTCTGCTATAGATGTAGGTGCACATATCTCACTATGATATGATGTTTTAAATTATGGGGGTAAAATTCCCAGAAGTGTGATAGCTGGATTGAATCAGATTTCTAGCCCTAGTTTTTAGAGGACTATCCACACTAATTTCCACCAGTCTACATTCCCACCAGCAGTGGAAAAGGGTTCCTTTTTTTCCTTCAGCCTCTCCAAAATTTGTTACTGGTTGATTTCTTTATGATAGCTATTCTTTCTTGGGTGAGACAGTGTCTCAATGTTGTTTTAAATTGCTTTTGTCAAATGCCTAGAGATGTGGAATATTTTTTCATGTATTTATTTACCTTATGTATTTCTTTCTCTTAAAACTGTGTTTATCTTTGATGCCCATTTTTTGGATAGGCTGTTTAAATTTCGGGACCCTAATGTTTTTTAGTTCTTTATAAATTCTAGATAGAAGACTCTTGTCTGAGTTTTTGTTAGTTAAGAGTTTTCCAAATTTGTAGGTTGGCTTTTTACTCTGTTGGTGACTTCTTTTCACATGCAGAAACCTCCCAATAAGTGGAGATCCCAGTTCTTGATGCTTTCAAGTATTTACCATGTCTTTTGATTTTTCTTCATAAAATGTTTGCCTACATGTATATCTTAAGATTTCCACCTACTTTCTCTTCCAGGAGATTTAGTGTTTCTGTTTTAATGTTCAGATCTCATCCATTTTGACTTTAGTTTGTGGCATGGTGATTGATCTGGGTCAAGTTTTAGTTTTCTCATGTAGATATCAAGGTTTTCCAGCACCATTTGTTAAAGAAGCTATGTTTCTTCCAGTAAACATATTTGGCACATTTGTTGATGATAATATGACTGAGTGTGTTTGTAGTTGTATCTGCATCTTCTAATCTATTCCATTAGAAGACCCGATCCTCAGGTCTGTTTTTGCCAGTACCATGCTGATTTTATCACAGTAGCTTTATACTACAATTTCAAGCCAGGGATTATAATGTCTCCTGCTGTGTCTTTGATGCCCAGTAACGCCTTTTCTATTGTAGGTCTTTTCTAGTTCCAAATAAATTTTAGGAATGATTTATCTAAGTCTGTGATGTATGTTGGTGGCATTTTCATATTAATTGCATTAAATCTGTATAACAATTTTGGAAGTGTGGTTATTGTCATGATACTGGTTCTTCCTATCCAGGAACAAGGAATATCTTCCATTTTCTGAAATCCTGTCCAATATCTTTTTTTTTTTTTCAGAGTACTGTAATTTTCATTGAATAAATATTTTAGTTCTTTAGTTAGATTAATTCCTAGGTATTTCATGTGTGGGACGTTATTGTAAAGGGTATTGCTTCTTTAATTTCTCTCTCAGAGTGTTTGTTATCTGTGTAGAGGAACACTACTGACTTTTGGGTATTGATGTTGTATTCTGCTATGCTCCTGAGTTTGTTTATTACTTCTAGGAGCTTCCCAGTGGAGGTTTTTGGGTCTTCAAGTAGAGTATGATGGCATTTGCAAATAATGAGAGTTTAACTTGTTTACTTATTCTTATTCCTTTCATTTCTCTTTCTGTCTTATGGTTCTAGCTAATGATTCCAGAACTATATTGAATAGGAGTGATGGGAGGACATCCTTCTCTTGTACCCAAACTGAGAGTAAAAGACTTCAGTTTTTCCCCACTTAGAATTATATTACCAGTTGGATTGTCATAGACGACTTTTATCAGATTGTGGTAGAAGCCATCTATTCCAATTTTCTGTAGGGCTATGACCATGAATGAGTGTTGAACTTTAGCAAAAGCCTTTTCTCCATTAATTGAGAAGATCATATGGTTTTTGGATTTGTCTCTATTGATGTAGTGTATTACAATTATAGATTTACATTTGTTAAACCATGCTTGAGTCGCTGGGATGAATCCTACCTGGTCATGGTGTATAATCTTCTGGATGATTTGCTGTATTCTATTTGTTAGGATTTTAGCCTCTATATTCATGAGGGAGATTGGCCTGCAGTTCTCTTGTACAGTTGCTTCTTTCTCTGGTTTTGGTATCACTATAATATTTGCCTCCAGGAAGGATTTTGGAAGAATTGCTTCCTTTTCAATGTCCCAGAAGAATTTGAGGAGTGCAGGGATCATATTTCTGTAGATTTCTTATAGAATTCAGCTGTGAGTCCATCAGGACTGGGGAGTTCTTCATCAGCAAGTATTTTTTATTACATTTTGAATTTGTTTGTCTGTTATTGTGTTGATAGTTGTTCTATCTTCTTGATTGAGTTTTGGTAATTTTTACCTTTCTAGGAATTTGTTCATTTCCTCTGTGTCTTCAATTCTGTGAGAGTAAAGATTTTCAAAGTAGCTATTGATGATGTTTTGAATTTCCACTGAGTTTGTGGTTATTTCACTCTTTTCATTTCTTATTGCTTGAATTTGAATTTTTTCTTTGCTCTTTTTGATGTGGTTAGCTAGGGTCTTATCGATTTTGTTTAGTCTTTGAAAGAACCAGTTTTTTTTTTTTTTATTTGTTAATAGTTTGTATTGTTTTCTTTGTCTTGATTGCAATAATTTATGTTCTAATCTTTATAATTTCCTCTCTTCTTTGGGCTTTCGGTTTGGTTTGCTCTTCTTTTTCTAGATTTTTGAGGTGCAGCATGAGGGTATTTATTTGTTTCCATTCTGTTTTCCTAATGTGTAAGTTCTCTGCTATAAATTTTCCTCTAAGAACTGCTTTCATTGCATCCCATGAATTCCAATAAGTTCTGCTTGTATTATCATTGAATTTTAGATATTGTTTAATTTCTTGTTTAATTTCATCTGTGTTCCATTGGTTCCCAGGGAGGATGTTGTTTAATTTTCATTTATTTGTGAGGTTTATGTGGTTTTTGTTGTTATTTATTTCCAGTTTCATTGTGCTGTGGTCAGATAATATGCATGGGATAATTTCTATTTTCTTCCATATACTTAAGCATGATCTATGGACTAGTATGTGGTCTATTTTAGAAAATGACCCATGAGCAGCTGAAAAAAAATGTGCATTCAGCTGCGGTTGGGTGGAATACTCTGTATATATCCACTAAGTCGATTTGGTCAAAGGTCTTGTTCAATTCTGCTACCTCTTTGCTAATTTTTTTTTTGTCTGCTTGTCCTGTCTTTTTGGGATAACTGTGTGGGATTGGATATTTTATTTTCCATGTCAATTAAGATTTGTCTTATATAATTTGGTTCTCCCATGTTTGATATGCACATATTTAGGACTGTTACCTCTTTCTCTTGTATTTTTCCCCCTAAACACTATGCAGTGGCCTTCTTTATTTTATGTGATCATTTTTGGTTCTCTGTGAACACAACTGCTGCCCTTGCTTTTTTTTCTGAGATGCTGGGGCAAGGAAGACAATTTTCAATCCTTTGACATTTAGCATACTAATTTCTTTATGAGTTGATTGTGTTTCTTATATACAGCATATTGTTTGCTTCTTAATCCACTGTGCCAGTCTATTTATTTTAATTGGTGAATTGAGTCTATTTACTTTGATGGTTATAATTGAGGTGTATTGCTTTGAATATGTTATTTACTTGCTGTTGTATACCTCTTTTTCTACTGTTTTTAATTGTTTGCGCTATATAGTGGGTTCTTTCCACTTTCACTTATAGAGTTTTGGTCATTTGGTCCCTCTCTCGAATATCTTTTAGTAGTCTGTGTAGGGTTGGCTTTGTCATCATGAAATTCTTTAGTTGTTCTTTGTCATGGAAGTATTTCCCTTCTCCATCAGACTTGAGAGTTTTGCAGGGTATATCACTCTGGGTTGGAATTTGTTTTCTTTCAAGACTTTGCTCCATGCTTTTCTTGACTTGATGGTTTTTGAAGAGAAATCTGCCATTATTCTGATGGGATTTCCTTTAAATGTTATCTGTTGCTCTTTTCTAGCAGCTCTTGGTATATTTTTCTTATGCTTAATTTCTTGGGTGTGGTTTTAATTGAGTTGATAGTATTTGAAGTTCTATATGGTTCAGTTACCTGAATGTCAAAATGTTTCCCCGGATTTGGAAAGTTTTTGCTATAACTTCGGCCCATATTCTTTTTATATCATTTGTACTGACTACTTCTTTCTCCTTGATGCCTGTTAGCCTTATGATGTTCATCTTTGCATGATCTTGCATCCTAGTTGTTTTTAAGATTTATTTTCTTACCTATTAATTAGCTGCCCCAGTGTCTTCAAGGTCTAAATTGTACCTTTACTTTCATTGAAATATTTTGCCAGCTTGTCCTTGAAGTTTTAATTTCCTGTATATCTCTTTGAATCTGCTTCATGCACTCTATTTCTTTTCTATATTGCTCATTCAAGGATTCCATCATCTTTCTATTCTCCTCCATTTTTTTCTAAATCATTGTCTTTAGAAGCATTAGTAATTCATTCGTTATAGTTAAAATTTCTTTTTTTTACTTCAGAAATTATTTCTGATCTGATTTTCTCTATATCTTTCTGCAAATGTTTCTTTACTTCAGGTGCTGTTATTTTATTTTTTATATTTTTTTTTAAATTTTGAGCCTTTTACTTATCTACATATCCTTTAGCACAATGCACACACCCACAGATACAATTCATTTCGATATTAGTTAGTCAATCCCCGCAATTGTTCATTTCTTACTTTTTTTTATTTTTATTTTATTGAAGTACAAATATCAATGAGACAGTTTTAAGATACATTGACAAGATGGATTTGATAAATTAATACATTGCAAACTGTTTTCATAATGTTTTGGTATCATAGAAGGTGCATACATGATATTATACTTACAGATATTATTACAGTGTATGTCTCTTATCAGTAAATTAATAGAGTGTAGCTGTTTGCATATCTTATTTTTTATACCTGAATTACATCAAAGATTCAATAATTAATACTTTCTACCTTGTTATTTTCCTAGTGGTTGTCCATAGTACTAGAAGCCAGCATAATATCCTATCCAACCACCACTAGTGCAAATCTTGCCTCTCATAGAATTATGTAGAAGCACGGCGTTATCTATCCCAACTGCACACACATCATGATTCTTCCATTCTATACTCCTTCCTTTGTCTACAGCTGTCAAAGATGGGCACTCCATTGTCATTCAACTAATTTAGGTGCCTGAACTCAATGACACAGTCCAACACAGTCCAGCATTCCACAACAATAGTGAGTTATCTGAAGAAGTTGTCGACCATAGCCATTTACAGCTCAACTTATTATTATGGCCCCGCGGTGTATTCTTTTTTATACTTTTCTTCTGGATGGTCAAGACCTAGATAGAGCAAGACCTATATACCAACACATGTACTTTTTGTTTCTTATGAGGTTAGTGAAGTCCCCTTAGGGTTTATCTTGTAGTCCTGTACCTTATTCTGTAGATCCTTTGTTTGTGTCATCCATGTGGATGAGTCATGGCCAATGCTTGACCAGTTTGCTTTCTGTCAGAGCCTGAGAGAAAGTTTTCTCTCCATGTGACTCTCCCTAGGCACACTATAGAACTTCAGTCTCTTTCCTCTATGGCTCCATAATCTCCTTGTTCAGAAAATTTGGAACTCAACTGAATTTTATGATGTTGCAGTACAGGTACTCCTATGTCCTGAGTCTTCGCTGACCTTGACAGGCTAGGGCCAAAATGTTGGCTGGCCTTGTGGCTCTTCTATTTCTTCAATTTTGATCTGTGAACTTAGGTTGTTAACCATCCAGAAGAAAAGCTGATTAGTATCCTGCAGCATACGCCATTCACTTTGCCTTATCTGACTCAATTGTTTGTAGTTGTTGTTGTACATTTCCATTTATATTTCTACTTTTCGCTTCTTATACTAGGGAGACTATATGATATTTGCACACGTGTGTATGGTTTATTTCACTTATGAGTATATGTTCAAGTAGCATCCACTTCAATATAAATGCTTCAAACTTATCATTCTTAATAGCTGAGTAATACTCCATTATATAGAAATACCACATCTTTTTCAACCATTCCTCATGTGATGGACATCTTGGTTTTTTCCAAGGTTTTGCTATCACACATTGTGCTGCTATAAACATAGGTACACATATATCCCTATGATACAATGTTTTCAGTTCCTCTGGGAAAATTCCCAGTAGGGGGATAGCCAGCTTGAATGGGATTTCTAGACCTACTCTTTTGAGGAGTCTCCACACTGACCTCCACAATGGTTGTACCAGTGTACATTCCCACCAGCAGTGTTCATTTTTCCCCACAACCTCTCCAACATTTGTTGTTGGTTGATTTCCTTATGACAGCCATTCTTTCTGGAGTGAGATGGTATCTCAGTGTTTCTTTTATTTACATTTCACGGATGGCTAGTGATTTGGAGCATTTTTTCATGTATTTATTCGCTTCTTTAATTTCATCCTCTGAGAAGTGTGTATTCATCTCAGATGCCCATTTTTGAATTGGGTCTTTAAATATGAGGGCCCTGTTATATCTTAGTTCTTTATATATTCTAGACAGCAGACCTCTGTCTGATTGCTTATTAGTTAGGATTTTTTCAAAATTTGTGGGTTGTCTTTTCACACTGTTGACAATTTCTTTTGACATGCAGAAGCTCCTTAAGAAGAGTTGATCCCAGTTGTAGATTATTTCAAGTGCTTCCCATGCAAATATATGTTTGTTCATGAACTCTTTACCCCCACCCCTATGTCTTCAAGAGTTCCTCCTACTTTCTCTTCCAGGAGATTGAGTGTTTCTGTTTTAATGTTTAGATCTTTAATCCATTTTGACTTTAACTTAGTGTATGGTGACAGAGCTGGCTCAAGTTTTAGTTTTCGTCATGTAGAAAGCCATGTTTTGCAGCACCATTTGTTAAAGAGGCTATCCTTCTTCCAGTAAGTATTATTGGCCCCTTTGTTGAAGATCAGTTGGCTGAGTGTGTTCATAGGTGCTATTATTTTAGAGATTTCAGGTGTGTGATTTCCAATTTCTTCTATGCTTGTGTCTCGTGCTTTTGTTCTGTGTAGGCTCAGGGCCTGAGAATGCATTTTGCTCCTTCTCTTTGTCATGTTTCATAGTATTGTCCTCTGACCTTTGGTGTAGAGCTTTAATGTAATGTACCTTAGCACTTACCAACATTCTTACCAACGAGAGTTTATGTGGTTAAAGCTGTTACAATTCTGCATTACAGAATGGCTATTAGAAACTCTAATAATGGAACTCTAAAAATATTATTCATATATATATATATATTTTTTTTTTTTTTTTGAGAAGGGTATACAAGGTATTCAGGGTCTCACTACTACATTGGACTGATAGTGATCTGCCTGTTACAGTCTCCCAGGAGCTGGGATTACAGGTGTACACCACCACATCCAGTCTCAATTGCCTTCTCAGCTCAACCTCAGGGGCGGTGGTTGCACAGCTGGCCAGGGGATAGAACCCCTTGTACCTGCACATGCCGGTAGGCATGTTAATCTGATGAGCTATTTGGCCAGCCCTTGGCTAGTGATATTTAACAGTCGAAAAAGTTTAGAAACTAATGGGTTTGCATTATGTCTGGGTAGCTAAGCAGATATCAAATTGGGAATTTGTATTTAAATTAGTTCCCTGAAGTTCTGTCTGGTCACATGTCCTTGATGTACATCGGGTCTTTCAGGCAGACTAGTTCACCCCAGTTTTCTGTTGTCCCCTTTCTTCTTCAAGGAGAAAGAAAGAGGATGCTGTCAAGGATCTGCATCTCGAAAAGTGTCTGAGCTTACCTGGTCTGATCTACCAATTTTGAACTCCTCCAGTTCAGCCTGGTTTGGGTCTGGCTGCTGTGCTCCACTTCTTCCTGCTGTAGCCTATGGAAGTGAACCCACTGTGCCCCTCTGGCAAGATTTTGAGCTCCTGGATCAGCTGGGTGGGTCTGGCCTCTCTGCACGGAGTTCTGCTGCAGATTTCTACAGCAGGCCTGATGGAGGAGGGTCCTGTGGTCCCAAACACAAGCCAGGCCTGGGTACTTGATGGAAAGGCATCTGGCCAGCATGTGAAAGGTTTCACATACACACCAGGCCTGGGTTCTTGCTGGAAAAGAACTGTGCTTTTAATATAGATCAGGATAAGCTTCATCTTATAAGCATTATACTAACTATTTCTTTGGGTTATATTAACCCACATAAAAAAGCAAAAAAAAAGTGCCCCTTTATAATGGCATTATTTGCTGTTGAGAAAGTTGAAATAAAGCAGTGTAAAGTCTCTGAAGTTAATATCTCATTATAAAGAACCCTTAGCCTCTGATGTTAAAAATAAAATTACCAGACAATGTTGACTCTCTTGTAATAATTTTATAAAGTGTTTTTTGATATTATTAATTAAGTCTTCCAATTACTGAAATAAAATAAAATGAACTTCTGTTTTTACTTACTGCTATTTTAGGAAGGATTACTACTGTTTATATGAAGTAGTTGCTATAGATTATTGAGATCCAACATGAAGTAATTCTGATTGTTTTACACTTTAAAACATTATTAGAAATGATCTTTAAGGGCCAGCCAAATAGCTCAGAGGATTACAGTACCTGTAAGTAGGTACAGGAGCCAGGGGTTAGATCCCTGGGTTTGCTATGCCAGGAGTGCTGTGATGACAATTCAGACTGGGTGTTGTGGCACACTCCTGTAATCCCAGAATTTGGGAGGCTGTAAACAGGAGAATCACTATGAATCTGATCTAGTAGTGAGACCCTGTAGACCCTTCCCTAAAATAAAAAAAAAAAAAAAAAAAAGAAATGACCTTTGTAAAGATTTTAATCTACAAAATGGAAAGACTTTTTTAAAACACAAAATCCTTTTATTCAAAACAGTATCACAGTGTCCTTCATTATCTGAAAGATAAAAAGGATTTAAGTTCCTGTATAAGACATGACAGTGGCCATATGGCACGCCTTTGTCTTCTCCCTCCCCTTTATCTTCATAGGACACTGTTTGAGAGCAAAACAACCATTAATCTCCAAAGAACTTCTCAAGTCAAATGTTTTATTTGAATTTATAGATGGAGTGTCTATCTTCTTAAATAAGAATATGTCAGTATTTTTCAGATTATTTAAAAGTCATAAAATGTATACATGTATTTGTACATACATGCATGGCTAGCTTTATATATTAATACATAGATGATGGCCAGTTCTATTATAATTCCTTACTTATTATAACATACTCATAATTGAACATATGCAAAATTCTCCCTGTTCTTTATTTTGCTTAGCACAAAAGTGCTCTGCAGGGACATGTACAAAGAACTTCAATGCATTTTGGTTCATATAACAATAACTTAGTGGACACATACGGTGCCTCTGAATAAGAGTCCAACTGTCATTCATCTGGCTCTTTACTGTTCTCCTACCCATTCAAGGTTGGAGTCTATTGGTGATAGCAGGACAATTAAACCTGTAAGTTCCCTTCTCCTGCTCTGTGGCCTAGTGTCTAAAATCACCAGCAAAATAGTTTTCACTTTTCAATATTTTATAGGACTAATTACAGCAAGCAATTTCATTTCCAGGAAGAGGACAATTTTAATGTCGAAGATAAGATAGAACACCACAATTATCAAATTGTTAGAATAACAATGTAAGCCAGTACCTAGGAACTAGTATAAGGAAGTAAAATGTCAAATGAAGGACAACAGAAAATTGTTGCTAGAGGAACATGACTTTCTTACTTCTGACTTCCTTGAAGGATAGCACAGCTGCCTGCCCTGCATATTGACTCAGGCTGCACAGGATGAAAAAGCAGACTGGCCAAAGTCGTGCACTTGCCTTGGAATATTAGACAAGAAAAGAATTGCCCTTTAGGTAAATATGTCTTAAATTATTCCTGCTTCGGGGCTGGGGAGATGGCTCAGTGGAATAAGCGCTTCCCTGGCAAGCAAAAGGGCCTGAGTTCAATCATCAGTTCCACCAAAAAAAAAAAAAAAAAAATTATTCCTGTTTCTCTATGAAAGAGAGAAACAGGCCTAAATTCAAATACTAATAATTTTTGTTGATTGATTATAAAAGCAAGGGAAATATATGTATGTAACATTTTCAGAACAACCTCCATGAAAGACAAATGTGGATCTGTCAGTGAGAAGCTGACCATAGCATTGAGCCCCAACCCTGCTGCAGAAGCATAGCCCTCTCAAGTCACAGTCTGCCCTTGGTCTCCTGCTCTGGCTCTTTGCTGACAATTATTTGCTAAGTATTGCAGTAACAGCTGGGTCACAGAAGAGCACCTGAGATATCAGGCAACTATACAACCTTGTCCCAGTCTCGTGACTGCTAAAGAGCTTTTGTTGAACTTGTGTCTTTGAAAAGGGGAAAAAACATGATGAAACTGATATGTATACCGAGAACTCACATCACAGCTGACACAACAGTTACACATTCAAACCACTACGCTGAGCTGTGATAATAATTATCCCAACTGTTGGTGCCATTGTGTTCATGCTGCTGCACAGATAAATTGCACCTTGTGATTGTTGTGCTGACTCAGATTTGAATCTGTTCACATCGGGAGTACAGACAGATTGCAAAATAATTTCAGAACATTTCCTTAGTATAGGATCTGACACCAGGCACATCTTTAAAGTGAGCTTCAAGTAAGGTATAATGTGTGACCTGGGAAAAAAGAACTTGTGTTAAACTCTTCATGACCTTTACATTTTCAAGAAAGTTATTTAATTTCTATGTCTTCATTTCTCTTAACATTGAAGATAACGACATCAGACATAAGGCAATAGGTTAGGGGTTGGGTTTGTTGTCTTAGAAGGGGTTAGAGCAAAGCTGGAGCCTCCTCTGGTGCGTTTTCCTTCTGTTGCTATAAAGCTTTGCTTATGCTCTTAAGAGTATAATAAAGCCAGGAAAGGATCAGCATTAGCTGTATCATTGGAAGATAAATTGGAGAATTATTGAAAATCTTAATACAGAAAAATGAGACCATTAGGCATAATACCAACCTCAGCAATGACCCAATTCAGTGGCTCTCAGACTTTTGTCCCTAGAGGAAAAGTACAGCTGCTCTTGGGAGTTCGTTAGCACCTCAGTTCCTTCATTCAACTTTAAACCCAGGGAAGCAGGACTTCCAGGGATGGAATGGAGCTTCAGTCAACTCTTCTGGAGCTTGCAGCTCTGTGCTCACCAAAGTCTGGGTGACAAACTCAACTAAAGTCTTCATCTGACAGATAAAAAAGGCCATTCTTAGAGGTTTCCAGAGATATTGCTGTGACCTCAGGTAGTATCAGAAGCCTTCTTAGGTAGTATTTTTTTCTTTCACTTTTGTGAGGATTGCAAAATATTAATATACTGCCTCACTACTATTTGTTTTTATTTTAGGGAAGGGTCTACAGTGTGTTCAGGATCTCATTACTACATTGGACTTGTAGCGATCCACCCATTTACAGCCTCCCAAGAGCTGGGATTACAGACACTCACCACCATGCCCAGACTCCATTGCTGTCAGCATGCCCCAGGGTCAGGCCTGCAGATAAAACCCCTGGACCCTCCACCTGCTTTCAGGTGCTTTACTTTGCTGAGTTATTTAGCCAGCCCCTGACTACTATTGTAAAACATTATTATTTTTCTAATTGGATGCTGTTTACTAAAAAATGAACAGCTTACTAGATAATCCTTAAATATTTTTTGGATGAAATTAATTCTTAATTTTTATGAAGAACATAAGACATTTGTATTTTATGATTCAAAAAGCATTTATGATAAAATTCAAGTAATATAGATCAGTATTTCTCTCTTGCTAGGTAGATGATAGTGTAGAACTCAGAAAGCAGAAACAAACAAGCAATGTTTGGTTTTGATAGTACCGAGGATTAAATGCAGTCCTTAGCACTGAGCTACATCCCCAACACTTTTAAATTTCCCTTTTGAGGCACGGTCTTGCTAAGTCCCTGAATTGCCCAGGTGGAATTGAATGAGTGGGAATTGCAGGTGTGCTCAGCTTAAGCAAAGAGTGTATTGCTGTAGTGTACAGTGTCAGTTTTCTCATCACTGGGACCCTGTTCCAGATACCCACAACTTAAAAGAAGAGTTTACGTTGCTCACAGTTTCAGAAAATGCGGTCTGTGATAGCTGGGCAACAGCAAGGCCTGGTGCAGAGGGAGGCCTGCCTTGAAGTGACCAGGAGGCAGAGTAGAGCAGTAGGGTCAAGAGGAAGTTTCCAGGGGCCAGCGACAGAGCCCCTGTCACCCGCCATGATCTAGTCATAAACATGGGCTTGTGCTTTCTGCACCTCAAAGGCCAGCTCCGGATCAGTTGAACTGCGCACCCACATGAACTGTCACCCATCCGTGCGGGGCGAGAGGGGGAGGACCGTGATGTTGCAGAGTCAGCTACAGCCTGCACAGCTGCTCCACTTGGAATATGTAAATGCTCTTCTTCAGAATGTGTTGCTCTCATCCATAGGCTGCCAATGACATATCTGCCTCTAAGAGATTTCATAATTAATAAGCAAAAGGCACGTATTGAGTGCAGCCACGAGCCTCCTTCACAAATGGTTATTAAACAGTGGTGTTGGCAATTGAATGTCCTTTAAAGCTTAGCTGTAGTAGTGCTAAATTATTCTATCTCTTCATCAAGAGAAACTTCCCTAACATAAAAGAACAATGTGTCTTATGTGTTCCTAATTTACGAGGTTGTGTGTACTTTTTTTTTCTGGTCCCTCAGCTCTCTCAACATCGTCTTTATATTGGAACAGATTTTACTTTCGTCATTTTCCTCATGCTTGTCAGTGCTTCTGACATGGTTTTCTAATATGTGCTGAAGAGGTAGTGCACAGATATTCCTTATTTAATGACCTTCTTATGTAATGACTGTTCCCACTGCACATGAGGCATGCTATTCAAGCTTAACCACTTGCTGCTTGAAGGTGCAAACAGGACTTAGAACACAGGAAGGAGAGCAGCAGTGCCAGTCTCTTCTATACATGTCATGTAATTATAGCTGATCATATACAATGCAGTAGCTCTACGTTCTGTTATAAGTGACAGTGCTGAACCTAAGATTTATGCAAATAAAAGCCAAGTCAGTAAGTGGGAGATTCCTTTGACTGTTTCTTTGTGTTGATCATGTAAAACTACATACAATCCCTCATCTAGGACTGGGAAGATAGCTCAGCAGTCTAAGCACTTGCCTGGCAAGTTCAAGGACCCAGGTTCTATCCCTGGTACTACATGGCATGCCGGCCCACCCTTGGCATGTTGTGTCAGCTGCAAAAGCTGGATGCGGTGGAACACGCCTGTAATCCCAGCACTGAGGAGGCTGAAACAGAAGGATCACTGTGAATCTGAACTGCATAGTGAGATCCTGAACCAAATACATTAAAAAAAAAAAATCTCATTTGGTGACCAATCCATTTAAGGATCTCGTTACTGGAACATGATTGGTCATTTAAGGAACAATGCCCATATTCAGTTTTAAAGAGTAGCTCTTCTTACAACATATAAACACCCAATTTATTTCATGTTCCATCTAAGATGTATGCTAATTTCCATCTACAATTACGGTATGGAAATAATTTGTAAGAGGAACTGTTGGGTTTAAAGCATTGCCTTAGAACATAGGAGCTCATGTCATCTGCTGAGCACAGCCATTAGAAAACGCTTACAGGTTATGTATTGACAAACCAGGAAAGGAAACACGAATTACAATGAAGCCATCTGAACTTGCTGAGCTCCTCAATCTGGCCCCTGATTTTAGAGGGTTACAGATAACATGTAAGGTTCTGGGGACAGATATGGTAATGTAACACTCATTGTGAGGAAACAATATTCCATACTTTGAAGTGTATAAGTCCTTATAGCTTTTAAAGAGGAAAGCATTACTAAATTATATCCAAATGCTTGATTCCAATAATTCTTACTCCTTGAAATACACATGGTTGTGTTCTAAAAATGATTGAATGTAGTTAATTGTCAAACCAAATATATAAGAACATAAGCTCCTTGTGAATGACACAAAGTATTTGGCTAAAAATAAAATAAAACCAGTGTTCATTCATGTTCCTAAATATCTAGATACTTTATCCTACTACACTGGCCTTTGAAAAGTGACTGGATTTTCAGCTTTTCAGGATGTTTAGATGTGGCATGCTTGCCAAAGTTTACTGCTAATTTCATTACTGTATATTAAGCACAGATTTTAGAAGAGTTGAGTCCTGGCTTTCACAGCTCATTAAACTATTCTCATCCTATTTCTGCATCTAAAAATGGGCATAAGAATAATCCTCAATTTACTGAGATTTAGAAAACATAATTTATATAACTCATATGCCTTTTTTAGCACACCCTGAAAACATACAACTTGTTTTATATTTATCACTAATACTATGAATAGGATATTATTATTAATTTTACTATTACATATTAAAATATTTTAAAATGATTTTTAATACTCATAAAAGAAAGAAGAAAACAGATATACAATCTGTAAATTCTGATATAATATATAAATTTGCATGTTTGATTGTGGATCTCTAAAGAAAATGTTGTATTTAAAATGTTGGATACCAAAAACCAAAAAATTTCAACACTATGGAATCTAAATTGCTAAATCTTTTATGTGATTTTCAGAGGAAGTAAAATGGAATTAAGCATCTTTATTCATCTCAATCATGTGAATAAATGTGAATCAAAGTTTACAAGCACTTTTTCTATTCTGTGCTGAAAAAAATGTAACAAGGAACTTCTATTAGTTGTCTGAAAATTCTTATCTATTTGTAATTCATGTTGATGGAATGCACTCAACAATATTTTCCATGATGAGGCAAAATCATGAGTTATATTTTTGCACTTATAATTTAGAATCACTTACAATTTTGAATTAGAACATTCGGAAGAAAAAGTCTTAAGCATCGGTGTTCTAGGTGGTATAGAATGTCTTACAGGGAGATATGCTATTATTTCATGAATTTTTACAAATCCCATGAATGTATTCAGATTACTCAAAAACAATTTTATGGCAATAATAAACATATCTTCGTTGATCCAGAGGGATGATCTCAACTTCCCATTTCTTGGCTAAGGAAGATTAACATAATGAAGTTGAATATACTTCCCAGAACATAGTTCTATTATAGATACGTCTAAAGCTTTATAGAAAATCATAAGAGAGGAAAAGCACTTTTTTTTCTTGAGGTTTCATTTTTCTTGAGATTATGAGAGGTGGGGGTAGAAAGGAGATTTGCAAGTAATTACCATTTATAAAATTTCCTTTTCGTAAAGATAGGGCTAGAAGGATTTTTATGTAGGTTTTTCCAAATTCTGTGAATCTTTAGTTAAAGTCAGTAATTTCCAAACACTGTTGAAAAATTACCTGCATTTTGAAAGAAATCCCAACACACTGCATCACAGACAAATGATGTCATATGCTGATGGTGGAAGCAATGTATTAGTATTTTTTCAAGATCAAACCTACCTCCAGTTGATTCCTTTTTAAGGGGCGTGTGTGTGTGTGTGTGTGTGTGTGTGTGTGTGTGTGTGTATGTGTGTGCGCTTAGGGTTTCATTACCCAGCTCAGACTTGTAGTGATCCTCTTGATTTCTACCTCCCTAGTACTGTACAGGCCTGCACTACCACACCTGGACTTCATTGCCAGCTCAGTGCATCTGGGGATGGGGCCAGCATGGCAAGCAGTGCCCGGGATTGAACCCTGGCCCTTGCACTTGCCTAAGCAAGTGTTTAGTCC
Source organism: Ctenomys sociabilis (assembly GCA_004027165.1). Lineage (NCBI taxonomy): Eukaryota > Metazoa > Chordata > Mammalia > Rodentia > Ctenomyidae > Ctenomys > Ctenomys sociabilis. The sequence continues at coordinate 48,896 of PVKA01004320.1, forward strand.
GTTGAACTATATTGCCTGCCCTCACCCCCAGTTGATTCAAATGTATACCAAATTTAGGAATCACTATGTAAGTAGTAACTTGAGGACATCAGCTCTAAAGATAGGACTCTTCTTTCTTTTCTCACATTGCCACCTGAAGATTTTTATACTGAAGTACATATGTAGATGAAAATATTAGGGTTTACCCTTTCCATGAAATTTGGAAGAAGCAATGCTCAAGTAGGGACTGGTGAGATAGCTCCGTGGTCTAAGTGCCTGCATGGCAAGCACAAACACCAGAGTTCCATCCCTGGTTCCGCATGCCTCTCAGGCTCTAGAACACCAGGTGCGCCATGCAGCATGGTGGTTCAAGGCTGTAATCCCAGTGCTGGGGAGGCTGAGACAGGAAGATCACTGCATCCAAATTGCATAGCAAAAACCTATATGTAAATAAAGATAGTTAAAAATATTTTTTAAAGGAAGTAATGCTCAAGCAAAGTGGGATCCAAAAACAAAATTAAAACGCTGCCAGTATTTGGTACAATGTTACTTTGTGAACAACTTGGTGGAAGCATGGAGTGGCCGTCATCATCAGGCAGAAAGGAAATTGCATTGAATGGTGCAGGTTGCTCCTTAGAAAGTAGTCCTTACCTTGATGGGTGTGTAAAATATTTAACACAGCTTAATTAAGCAATGGTAACTTTGTTTTGAAGTATAATGACAGCTGCTCCTGGATTTCCTGAGGTAAAATTGTTTCTTATTTTTTATTCCAGGGTCTCTCAAGATTTTTGGAAAATGATTCTCACTCTATTGCTGCTATAAGAAAGTATTAGTTATGAAAAGGGCTTTGATCAATTATGCATCCATTTATTTGTAAAGAATAGTGAGCGATTTGGACTTGCTCATAATGTCATAGTGCCATCAAAATTATGTGAAATGAAAATAGACGATGTGTTTCTAGATAATTTTAGGATATGTTAATATTATGTTATATACTTATAGATCTATCTTCATTTATTTATAAAAAAGCAAGGCAAATTTCCTTCTTTAAAATATAGTTAGTCTTCAGGGTCTCACTACACAGATCGCACTCAGAGTGATCCTCCTGATTTTCAGCCTTCCATGTGCTGAGATTACAGGCATGTGACAATTTCAGTCCCCATCTCAGCGTGCCCCCTTGCAGGGCTGGTACAGCATGTGGTGCTGGAAATCAAACCCTAGTCCCTGAATCTGCCTAAGCAGGCACTTTAATCTGCTCAGCTCCCTGGCCTGCCCAAATTTCCTTTAGTTTTCATCCCTAAGTTTCCTAATTAAGAAAAGTATCCTTCCTAAAAAATTTTTCTGTTACAGCCATGTCCAAAGTTTCATCAAAAATCATGAAGCAGAGATAATTGCTTCATTTTTCCTGAGGTTACAAGTGATGGTGATAGAAAAGAGATTAGCACAGATTTTCTCTGAAAAATAGTTAAGACATTAACCATGTTTTTTATTTTCTTTTGCTTTTACAGTGCTGAGGACCAATTTCAAAGACTCAGGGAAGTGTTCTGCTTATGAACTGTATCCCTAACCACTACAAGATGATAAAAGTAAGTCAAGTCAACTGAACTTCAACTGTTGTCTTCCAGAGGAAAGAATGAAGTTAGAACCTTTCCCAGTGGAAATCCTTACAAATCCATAGAGATACTGCCAAGGAGATTAGAAGATCAGCGTTGGCATTCTATGATATAGAAGTGGTAACATTTGTTTTCAAATTCTTTAGTAAAAGCACAGAAGTTCAATTACTGGCAATTGGAAAAGAACATTCCAATTTTTAACCATATTTCACATGTAAGTTCTATGGCTAATTCCTAGCCAATAGGGCTTCATCTTCTATATTAATGCATTTACATAGATACGTTCTATGAGTTGTAGATACATTCTTTTTTTATTCTGATGTATACATTTATTGAATGTATTAATCTCTTAGTGTTGCTCCAGGTGTAACATACAATTTGGATCTGTTTTATTTTTATTTCTTCCATTCCCATGTTGTGTTTCCCCTCTTTGAAGCTTCCCTTTTATCCACAGATTATTAAGAAGTATTTTTTTCATTTTTAAATATTTAGATATTATCTTGCTAGCATTCTGTAATTGATTCTAGTTTCATTCTGTTTTGATTGAAGAACATATTCTGTATGACTTCAGTTATTTTTCTTGTGCTGGGGCTTGTTTTATGTCCCAGTAAATGCTCCTTGGCCACTGGGATAAATATAATCCCTTGTGGATTTCTCTATATATGTCAGTTAGGTTTTAGTGGCTGATGATGTTATTAAGTTCTTATACATACTTGCTGCTTTTCTGTTTTATTGTCTCTGTTGAGAGAGAGAGGTGTTGATGTCTGTAACAGCTCCTGGATTTTTCTATTTATCAGTTGTGTTTGTTTGTTTTTTTAAAAAATAATTTTATTGAGAAACAAATAGCAATGAGACAGTTTCAAAACTGATTAGTAGGAGAGTTTGAATAATTAATACACTGCATATTGTTGTCTGTAGATAAATTCTTGGCCTGCCTTCTATTGCTTAGCTGAAGCTCTTTAGCTAGTTATTCATGTAGATTGATTTTTACATGATGAACTGAAGCTGGTTATTATTTTTCCAAGTAATATAACAAAATATGGAATTGATACCATGATGAGGTAGGGAAAGATTGTACTATTCTATAATTTTCATGTTTCTGCCTGCAGCTATCCAGAAAATAGGGAAGAAACTGGATTGTAAACTATACAGTTTCAGAAAAGCATGTGTTGGCATATTTTCATGAAAAGTAACTACCAATGAGTTGTGCTAGTGAATGGAGTTTGCATTTAGGACAAAAGGGAAAATTAGGTTATAAGATAGTAATTAGACTTTTTCTTTGAATTTTATTGCTTCTCTACTAAAATATATTGGTTTTGAGGTGCAGTTAAATTTCTGTCTTGTCCACCATCCCTGTGGTATTGGATTGCATGATTGTCACAGGTACGAGGCCACTGTATGTACCCAGAAGACCTCCAGCCGCTTACCTCCGACGTGGTGTGTATGCACCACAGAAATTGTGCCTCACTTCATTTTCTTATTAATTATACCTCTGCTTCAAGAACAAAATATCAACAAATAAGCTACTTGTTATTCCTTTTGCTTTAAGTAAGTATTTTTGCTGTTCTTGGCTATCATACATTTACTAAGTCAGCTGTATTTTAGAAAGTACTGTGAAATCTGAATAATTTCAATTTTTTTTACATCTTTGCAAACTTGAAATCTTATTATTTCATTCATATTTCAAGTAAAGCAAACTAGGAAAATAGCTAGACTGAAAAAAAAATCAACGTTCATCATTCTCGAGGTCACTAGCCGGGGTTTTCTTGTTTGCTATGGAGATACGATTGCTACTGTATGTACCAGTCAGTGCTCACCAGAGAAACAGATTTTTTTTTTGGCTGAACCAGAGATTGAACTCAAGTCCTTGCACTTGCCAGGGAAGCGCTTATTCTGCTGAGCCATCTCCCGGACCCCTGTAGAAATGGACTTAAGGCAAGATATACAAAGAGAGAAGAATTCATGAGATTGGCTTGAGACGCTCAGCCACAGTCAGCTGTGGGAGAGTGCAGAGCTGGCCTGTATCCGATGGACTCAGCACAAGGCCTGGAGCTCAGTTCAGGATCCCTTGGAAGCCCCTTTATGGAGAAGGGGCTGTGAAGTCCAACGTAGATGTGAAGACTGGAGTTTCCGCAAAATCGGATTTCATTCTGGTCACAAGACTATTTGCTGCTGTCACTCATATCTGGGTGGGTCGTTTTCCTCCAGTAAATCCCCTTAGCCACACCAGAACTGCACTGACCCAATTCAGTTATGTGTTTCTTACTCAAGAAGATGTAGTCAGCTATCACACTGTACCTTCTGTGTCTGCTGCTGTTTCTCTCCTCTCCTGCCCTTCGCGCCCCTCTCTCCTCCCCTCCCTTTCCCTTTCTCCTCCCCTTCCCTCTCCCCACCTTCCCTTCTCCCTCCCCTGCTCTTTCTTTCATCATTATTTTCATTTCATTGTTTTGAATTTTTTTTTAGTTTTTCAATTTGATTAATATATAACTACAGTACATTTATTCTGGGAATATATATATATATTTAATTCAGGGCCTACAAGGTCTCACTATGTAGCTTGAACTCATAGTAATCCTTGTGCTTTCAGCCTCCCAAGCACTGGAATTATGGGCACACACCACCATCCTCAGTCTCAGTTACTTTCTCAGCCAGCCCTCAGGGCTGGCCGGCACAACTTGAAGTGCCGGGCTGGTAATCTGAGAATGTTGTGTATGTGTGTAATACCTCTTAATTATTGTTGTCCTCTCCCCTCTCTTCCTGCTCCTTCCAACTCGACCCTCTTCCCATCATGTAAAACTATATTTCTGTTTTTTCTTTCTCTTTTAAATATTTTTCCTCTTTCCCTCTATTTCCATCTCTTATACCTTTTTCCATATTGAATGGTTTCTCTTAAATAATAAATCCAAAATACAATGGAAATAAAAAGAAAAGAAAAGAAAAGAAAAGAAAAGAAGAGGAAAGTGGGAAGGTCTTTTGCAAGTGAAAAGTACTGCAAGAGCTTCAGTCCCAGCACCAATCCTGGCGGGCCGAGGGAACGAGGGGACGGCACACTAACTCTGGATGTCCTGTTCAGTCCTTAGGTAGGTAGCTGGGAGAGACGGAACTGTGCTAAATTACAAAGTATGTATGCTGACGCATCTCAGCATCCTTGCTTTAAACTGCTCATTGAAACAGTTTTCAGTCTCATTTGACTTGTGAAGACAAGGCTGCAAGGTCTGAGAGATCTCCCAAAGCTATGTTGATGGAGTGACCACGCTTTCAGCTGGGCTCACCTGCATCTCTTTGTACTGTGCAGTGTGTGCAGACGTCCACACCTGATAGACAGAAATTATGCTGACTGGTTTCCTGTGACGTAGGCAGGAGATTTTCTTCTCCCCCCTCTAGAATGTGTCTTTAGCTCTTGATGTGAGTGTGCTTCTATATCTAGCTGTTTTCTTTGAAAAATTCTCTTATAGCTGTCTTTTGGGTTCTCTGTAGTTTTTATCATTTATACTTCCGTAAACATAGTGCTCAGAAAGTTAAAAATATTTATGCTTAGTTTGCTGTCAGTGAATCTTTCTCCATGCTTAAATGAAAACTGTTCTCAGATATGTTCCAGCCTATTAACCTAACAAATACTTTAGAATTGTTAGCTGTTGTGATTTTTGATAGAAATAACAATAGCCAGGAACTCTCTGATGCGCTTTATATTTTTTAAATTTATTTAATTTTAACCACTATCTCATGAAACAGTTATAATTCATTGTTTTCATTTCACACTGGGGAACAATGTGGTGAAATGTGGTCATGTAACTGGTCTGCTAGTAATTAGAGCTAGAATTAGAAAACCAACAGAAAGGATTTCTCACTTTTTTTTATAACATTCTTACCTTTGCGTCCAATTGAGCTTACATAATGGTAGGTACTTAACTGTCTCAAGTTTGTTACATTTGAGCAGGGACAAAGGAGATTTATTTGTCATATCTTTTTTTTTTTTTTTAACAGGGTCTCTGCACAGCTCAGATTCATAGTGATCCTCCTGTTTTCAGCCTCCCTAGGGCTGGGAGACAGGCCTACGCCACCACTCCAAGTATTGGTGGCCAGCTTAGTGCACATGGGTGTGGGGCATGTGCAGCATGCAGAACCAGAGATCAAATCCTTGTCACTGTGCTTGCTTAAGCAGGCGCTTAGTTCCCTGAGCTCCCTTGCTGGCCCTGTTTGTCATATCTTTCTTTTTACTAAGGGTCTACAGGGCCTTGCTACGTAGATCGGACTTGTAGTGATCCACCTCTGTTCAGCTTCCCAAAGAGTTGGGATCAGAGGTGCTTGCCACCACATCCAGTCTCAGTCCCTGTCTCAGCACACCCTGTGGGCAGGGTCAGCATGACACACTGGAGATGGAACCCCAGCTACTGCGTCTGCCTAAGCAGGTGCTTTAATCCACTGAGCTATTTGGTCGGCCCTTGTCTGTCATACTTTGAACTCCCATGAAAGTTGCAATTTCACTCATTTACTTTGGAAATGAGAAAATGGACTACCCTCACCTTTTGCCATTAGATTTTGTGAAGTCAAATTTGGAAAGGTGCTTCTAACTTGGAAACCAAAAGTGAGGTTTAGAAGCCATAATGATTTTTTAAGAAATAACAAAATGCAAATAATATTTCAGGATGCCATGTATTACAAGAACTATGAAGAAGGTAGGAAATGTTTTTTACCGAGTCACAGCATTTTTGAATAGTTTTAAAGAACTGCTACTTGTGCATACATATACATATTTCTACCTATCTGAAATATATTAATAGTAATGATCTATTTTTTAAACGGAATGCACCATTTAAAAACCAAATCATGTTTTTAAAAAGCTAAAAAAATTCCAATTATCCTGTATAATTTTAACATATGATCTGAAGAGAAAAATCAGAAAAATCGTGCCATGTTTGAGTCAGATGTGAATATTTACAACCAAGTTATAATCTTTTAAAATATAGAGAGCCCAAGAGCAAAGGTGACTTAACTTCAGTCACCTTGTTTCAACTCTAAATGTTTGGCTCTAGTCCTATGACTGACATTGCAAGATGAGCCAACTATTAAAAACAACCTCACCTTACATTCTACACAGTGTTAAACCAAACAAGCATCATTAGATATTTGTATAAAAAGATTAAATTAAGCAATTCAAAATTTACTGTCCTTTAGAGCACTACTGAACAAGCAAACATAATTTATTCATGCAGAAGTGAGAGTCGTTCAATTCAGAAAACTCCAGAAGCACTGAATAATACCCCTGCTGTAACCCAGAGGCAACAGGCAGAAGCCATGATGGTCAAGACATTCCAGGTCAGGCGTAGAGGAGTGAACAGTGTGTAGCTTGGAAAGTAGGGGTAACGAATTACAGTTCATGAAATTAAGAAACCTGGCAAGTTACAATTTGCAAGATCACTGGGAGCTTCAACAGCTAAGAAGAAAAACCTTGAAATTGAGCTGATGCTGGGCAGGAAGCCACTGAAGCAAAACAAAGCAGAGTGTATGGAGTTCAGCGAGATTCCTGGGCTACAGAGAACCCAAATAATGCAGTTCAAGGAGCCATAGTGTAGTGAAAAAATGGCCTTGGCTACTTAAATATTGAGAAAATCCTGAAGTTATTAATAATTATAAAAGCATCAATCTTTTCTCATATACCCATATATTAGAATTTATGAAACTAAACTGCAACATGAGAATGTAGTTGGCAAGAGATAAAAGCTTTTCAAAGAGAACTGTGTTATCTTAAATTTACTTTACACTATTTTTATTTTTTAAAGAGAGTTAAAATTAGAATTAAAACAGAAAAAACTTACAAGTGATATGTAATTTCACTTAACAAAGTAATATGAAGTTCACAGTATTGGTTTTAATACAGTAATGTCTTCCAACTAGTTATTCATGCTAGTAGATTTATGAATATAAAATTGGAAGAAGAAAGAAAACTAGAAATACATAGAAAATTAAGAAGAGAAAAAGAAAAAAAAACAATTGAAAAAAGGAGATGAAATAATTTAAGCATCATCTTCTCTTTTCAATAGACTGGCAGAAATGCACAGTACAGTTATCCAAACCACCCTGCTTACATACGCAGATAAATCTCTTTTCCTTCGCTTTCTCCTGTCTTTCTCCTCAATTCAATAGCTCTTTCTTTTGAATAATTTCATTCCCTTTCCCTGTATCTATTATACTCTTTAGATTCCATTTTTCTCTGTCAGGTTCTCATACTAAGGAGACCAATCATATGATGTTTCCACATCTGGGTCTGATTTATTTCACTTAAGAGTATGTTCTCTAGTTGCATCCATTTACTGACAAAATACTCAAATTTATCATGTTGTCTAGCTGAATAATACTCCATTGTATAAAAATACCACATCTTCTTTATCCATTCTTCAGGGTGTGGAGAAAAAGGAGCACTTGTGCATTGTTGGTGGGATTGCAGACTGGTACAACCATTGTGGAAATAAGTATGGAGATTCTTCAAAAACTAGGCTTGGAGGTCCCATTCAGGCCACCTATGCCTGTACTGGGTATTTTTCCAGAATAACTTAAAACTTTATACCACAGCATTATATGTTCACCTACGTTTATAGCAGTGTAATTTGTCATAGCTAAATCCTGGAAACGCCCTGGATGACCATCTACTTTACACTATTTAAAGCTCATCTGTCTGTTTCATATTACATATTCCTCATTAAACAACTAAAAACAAAACCCCAGAAGTCAAATGGTGGACAAGAAAACTAGGCATCATAGCTTTCCTAGCCTGCCAGGTGCCAAGGAATCATCAGGTGCTGATAGAATCACAGGCTGACCCACAACGTTCTAGTGCTTTATGTTTTTACTTTTTTCTACAATCACTAACATACGTGATTTTAAGAATGATAATTAAGGCCTTTTCATCATATAAGAAGAGAAGGCATTTTCCCATGCCTTGGTCTATTTGTTAAGCTAAAACATGAGCCCATGCTTAAGAAGTGAAGTCACAGATCACTTCTGTGTATTACCGTTCCTTTCAAACCATTCTCATCATATCTTTGCCTTGTCAAATATAATACTGGTAAATAACATTTTATTGCTTTTCTCCTCAGGTCTAATTTCTCTCATTTGATTTCAAGTCCTTTAATTTTACAGAGATATTTGCAGTCAATGAGATGTCCCACTCCTTCCAACATCCTGCAAATGCTGCCATTTAGCACTCCTGGCCTTGTGCACTGTTTGGTTCCTGCCACCCCATCCCCGCATTTCTTCCCTCAGGCTTTCCTACTGCCCCAGCCTATCACAACTGCATCCTTTTGAGCTCTAGAGCTGTTTTTTCCTCCACACCCATCTCACTGCCACCTTCACTATCCCCATGCACCTGTCAGAGCACCTGATCCTCGATATATTTTAAGGAAGACAGTTGAATTAATTTACACTTGAAGGATTCTAAAATATTTATAGTCTACTGAGTGACAGAAACTACTGAGTCCCAGTGGACATAAAACAAAGAATTTCATTTTGTTTGTGCCCTCTGTGAGGGCTTGATCTAGTGCAAGAGAGACACACACACATAATCTGATGGAACAGGCTAGGGTCATCACAGCATTGACCACAAGCAAAGCGTAGAAAAGAGAATTAATCCTGGCTCCCAATAGTATGACAATTTAGAGGAAGTAACTTTTGAGTTGCATCTGGAGGAGGAGAATTTCTTCTACTTAGAAGAGTGTGAGGAGATGCGATGGTAGAGAGCACACCTGTGGGAACACAGGGCTATATTCTGTTGCCCCAGTTCAGAAAGGAAGATGATTTATTTTGTATTTCAGCCATCATCGCCAGATCTCACTCTCTTCATTTTCTGCACAATGTTGCTCTGGTCAAAATTTCCAGTGATTGTTCAGTGCTTGTCCAATTAAAATATGTTTCTTCCACATGACTTTCAAGATCTCCTAAAATTCAACTCTGTTTATTGAGTACTGTATTATTTGTCCCTATTCAAACTATGAACATGAAAGATAGAGCCAGGCACAGATGCACACACCTACAGTCCCAGGAGGTGGAAGCAGGAAAACTGCCATGTGTTTGAGGCCAGTGTGGGCTCCTTGTAAATTCAAGACTTGAAATATGTAGCAAGACTCTGCCTCAGAAAAAAAAAAAAACAATAACATTATGTGATTTTTGGTGGTTTGGATTCATTACACCTTATCTGAGGGCTCCATAGCACCTCTTTGTTATAAGGGACACTACAAGACTTGCGGCATTAGCTCATGCTCATTTCTTCTGTAAAGCCAAGATGGTGTGTATTGTCAGGCCACTGCCATTTCCATGATGCTGAGTTTTGATGCACATGTGTAGAGCTCCAGCTGCAACTGGTGAGGGTCTAAGTGAAAATATGGAATTGCAATGAGGGCTGGCCAATGGGTCTCCAGAGCCCCTGGATATGCCCCTGCAATGGTCAGAGCTGAAGGAAGGTGTGGATTTTTTCCTAAGAGTACCTTTTAGCCTTCTGTTTTGTCTGGTTCGTAATATAAACAGTGCATATCTCTAGCATATTGACAAAGGGATATCAGGGTAAACTTAGAGCTTGCTTTTGTAATTTGCTCTAGAATCTATGTCATCAGTATCTGTAAATTCATTTCACGTTTTAAAAGCATGCTTGGGTTTGCCTCATTTTTATGGATGTTGTGAAAGATCTTAAGCACACTTGGTTTATATGAATATCAGTTCTTCATACATAACTTATTTTCTGGATGTGTTTCTCTAGAGCTTGTTGTCCAGGCACTCAATATATTTAGTTTTGCTTACGTAGGGAAATGGTGAGGCTGGTGTATTACATTTCTTTTCCTAAACCAGGCCAGTCTTACTGAAAACAAATATATCTGCTGCCATCTCTTAGTGTTTTCAAGAGTGATGATTAAACACACAATGAAAAATATCTTGTACTTTTCTATGTCTCTGTCTTTCTTTATGACTTTCTTTGTCTATCTCTTTCTCTCTGTCTCTGTGTCTCTCTCTGTCACTCTGTCTCTGACTATCTCTGTCTCTTTTCAAAGGAAAACAAATGTAATAGTCAAGGGCAAAATCTTAGGGAAATATTTAACTAATATGAACTAGCAAGAACAGTTTATAACTGATGGAGCTTTGTTGTTCAGAGAGTTCACTGTAGATTACAGTTATTTGTAACTTTGTCCAATTATCAAATTTAGGGATACCTGTTATTGTTTAGTACCTAAGGAATCTCTTCTTCTATTACATACTTAAAATATACTAGACTAGCATGACTGCCTGTCGCTACTTAAACTGTGCAATAGGCCCAATTAAATTGGATCAATTAATTATATTTATTTTAACCTCAAGGTCAGTCAGAAGAGGTTTTTTATTGTTTAATTACGGATTTAATTACATTCAATCACTGAACTTGAAAAAAAAAACAGAGCATTTAACTGTAATGAGATTCACAGAAGTATCTTGAAATATATTTTATTTTCCTTCCCAAGTCTTTCAAGCTATGCAGAGATGCATCACAGGAGAGAGCACAGGAGGTGGGGCCTGTGACAGGGACAGTGACCCCAGACCAAAGGATGCTATTGTCTTCAGAAAAACTTGAAGGTCTGCCAAGTGCCATGTATGGTCTTTTATCACTGAATGTCTATAGTTATGGTCTTTGTTTTCAGGAACTCAATTAGCTTTTCCTTTGTACACCTCACCTTCAACACCTTTCTTCAAAACTGACACTGAGTTTGCATTGCACTCAACAATATAAAGCAAAGGGTTAAGGTAAGAGATCAGCACATCAAGGAAAAATGGTTACTGATATCATAAATGTTAAAGCATGTTTTTCTCAGTAGACCTTGCTTATTTTTAGATAACAGCTTTATAGTTTTAGAGGAGAAAAAAGCTGCTAAGATAGGGTAGTCTTGTACTGCTTACAGATCTCATACTCTAAGAGATAATTTGATGATTTTGGGGTTATCTTTCAGTGCCCCAAGTCCTGAAGTTACTGCTATGTGCAGTTAATGACAATGTTGCCTGCTGCTTCTTTCCTTTTCCACATTTTGCCTTACACCTTTGACCACTACATTATTCATTTGCATTTATGTCAAGAACAGGCAGGAAGGGACTTTGATTTTGAGATTATGTTTGAAATTTAGTTCAGCCAGTTTCCAAATGTGATAGCCCTTCATTTGACACTTTTATGCTATTGTTATCATTTTCTTGAAACCTATATGAGATTCTTATTAGTGGAGGCTAGGATAGCCCTGGTACTATGTTCTTCATTTCAGGTGAAAGTTGAAATGTTCCCCAAGTCAGTGCTTACTTTACATGACTGAATTGTTTGACCAGATTTTTCACTATTCCCATTTGCTCTGAGTTTTCTTTCTCCAGTGGCCGAAGTACAAAAATTCTCCAAGTTACCCTGATATAGCAAATGTTTAACACCTGGCATTGCCCCAAAGCAAAATATCTTCTTTCACAGGCAAATATTTTGGCTATAATCAAGTAGTATTAATTTCAGGGAGAAAAGGAAATAGTTTAAACTAAAATTTTTGACAGTGCGGGTCCTTAAAGACATAGTATTGCTATTCAGGAATAATGATAGTAGAAGTAAATCAGGTACAAGAGGATGAGGGGAGGCTAGGCACATTTTTATTCCTATTGCGATCATACCACTGGAATATTTCAATAAAACTTTATCTCTTCTCATGCTATTATGTAAAAAAAGAAAGAGCGTGCAAGGGACAAAAAGGAATTAGCCAATGATTAGAGACAGGATTTTCTTTACATTGTCTAATAGACTTGTTTATTATTTTAAGCTGGTAAAAAGAGACTTATGATTCGTGTTGAAGAAAGAGTTATTTGTGCTTGGTACATTGAAGACACTGTTCAAAAGCAGTTTGTCCTTATAAAAGGATGACCCCTGTAGTAATTCTTAGGCAAGGAGGGACAAATTCAACCAACAAAAAGCATAGCTCGCCCCACGTTCCCCATGATTTCTCCACATATAGCAAAAAAATACACATCAGGAATTTATTTGAACATGCACATCAGTGAGTAGCACAGCTGTTGGCCACTCAGGAAACAGAAGGGAGAGTATCAGCATTGCCTAAATAAAAGAAGAGGTGAATCACACCATTTTAATTGTCTTTAAAACACAGAGAAGAGGAGCAATTAAAATATAGTCCTAAATAGTCCTAGCTAATGTAGATTACATAAGTATACAATACGATTCAACTAATAGTGCTCTGACAAGCATAAACCACCAGTTCTTGTAAACAAGGCCCAGGTCAATTGCTGAGAAAATGTTAGATTCAGATGTAATAAAAGTTACTTTTATTTCAGTACTGAATGCAAAATACAGGTCAAGACTGAAGACAGCGTTTTATAAAAGGTGGCTCTATTAAAGCAAGGAGGCCGTTTCCTTTTGTATTTTCATAATTTTGGAATTCCACTTTTGACGTTCACTTTCTTTGCTGTTCCTCCCCCTGAGCACTAATTTATCAAAAAAGATTTCAAGGTGCAAGTTGTACATTCTTATCGCTATACCATCTTATCTCTTTCTGGAAGCGAGTATTACAGTCAGCATTACAACGTTAATTCTTTTCTCCTAATGTCTTGTTCCACATACACATACTCCAAAATCATAATGTCGCTTGGCAAAAGAAACCTACGAACAAGAAATAGCGATATAGTCATACACTTCCTGCTGTGCTGTGTGTCTTTCCCATCCCTTCTCCCCTTTCCCTGTAAAGAGCTGTAAAAAATTTAAGGCAGATGAGGTATATTGCTGAAGGAAAAAGTTATTTTTGAAAAAAAACTCAAAAAAAACTTTTATTCTGCCCTTCTACTCAAGAAAGACGACTCAACTATAAATCTAGTGCTAGAAAAAAGCAGGAAAGACACCGTTTGCATGTACCATACTATGTCTTCTAGTTCTAGAATGGCTTTTTGTTAATTTAATTTTAATAGAAAAAATAAGCACCTTAAGCTATGAACGAGAAAAGAACTTCATTATCAGTGAGTCTGGAATCCAAACAGAATTAAGAACACTCACTCAAACTCTTTCACTCATTCTCACAAAGGCCAATGCTACTGATTAGGATTGTAAAGTGCTGTACTTCGTATAAACACTTGGATACACTGCAGACACTGAAAAATAACCCTCAAGCACATTGTGTTATAGTTCCAAAAATATATTTACAGTCTATTACAAAGATTACAAATGGAAGTGTCTAGGTGACTGGATTACGCTAATTAAAATTATTTTTACAGATTATTTTTCCTTAGGGACAAAAAGCATTTTGGTGAAATTAAAATGATTTCCTAGTCAATCAAAAAATAAATTAAAATATCAAGTAAAACTGTACAGTGACTTAAAAGGGGGAAAAAAAAAAGGGTGGGGAGGGGTTTGGGAAGCAAGCCATTTGAGTTTTTCTATAGCCATCTTTGGTCCTAAATGGGGGAAAACACATAATGTAGCACTGAAAATACCTGTTCTTTTGTGATGCTCTGCAAGTAAAATAGAAAAATATAGTGCATTTTCAATGTACTCAGAGCCCACTACAGAGAAATGTGTGTACAAAACAAGACAGTATAAATAAAATTTACAAGTTTTACAAAGGAACATTTACAGATTTTGTTTCTGCTGTTTGTTTGTGGATGTCCACATTATCAAACAAGACCAATTCTGACCGATCCCTGGGATCTTTCTCTAGTAAAATCATTATAAACAGCCCGATTTTCTTTGGAAGTATAACAGTTCAATTCTGGGGTAGTTCATGATTTCTATACGTTTTGAAAGTGTTTACTCACAATATGTATACATTCCTGAAATATCTATAAAGACACATTTAATTATTGCTTATGAAATTCTAACACAGTAATCAAATAATATGGTTCAATAAATAAAGTTTTTTTTTATTATTATTTAAAAAAAAGCCAGATCCTTAGCCTCTTCCTTCCAGGATAAAAAGAGTTCTTTCATTTAACAGGTTTCTTGCATCAGTGTTCACAAAGAAAAGACTTTTGTGTTGTTTTGTTTTAACTGCAATGGTACTTTCTATGCAGCAGATTTGTTTTCGAATGGTGAAAACTGGGAACTGCCCCTTTTATCATGCTCCAGAGTTCTCATATAAAACTTAATATTTTTATCTGCCTTTCATATTTGGACTGCACTTCAACAGGAAATAATATAAAATATATGTCCACTATTTCTCTTAAATTGTTTAATGTTACAAGACTGAAAAATCTTGCTATGCTCAGAAGAAATTTTAGATAACACTGGACAGTTCTTGCTTCCAGAAATTTGCTTTCACTGGCATCCTTCAGTTGAAGTGCCTCATCTTTTTTAAATATAGTCATGGACCTAAAATTTGAGTTCTGTTCATTAAATTCTGTCTAGTAAAATCACTCTATAAACAATCTGTTAAAAGTGCCTTAGAGTATTTATGGATCATTATTGCTTTTTTTTCATTGAAAAGTTAGTATGTTGTCTGATTTTTTTTTTACAAAAAAATTTATTTTTTAAAAAATATCAGAGCTCTTGGCAACTTACATTTTCTGGACTACCTGCCAATTAGCAAACAATATCAAAACAGCACTGATTAAACAGAATCAAATGGCACAAAAAGGATACCAATGTTATGACAAAGATATATCTTAATTCATGCTACTTTTTGCCTGTTTTTGTTTTGAGATTCTTTCAAAGGTACCCAGTGTAGTAAGGTGTCATAAATTTAACACTAAAAAGGTTCAAAGGTATAAACAATTTCTAAAACAAAGTCCTTATGAAGAATAAACACAAATGATTTTTAAAAAGGAATAGCCTGAAATCACATATTTAAGGAAAATATTTCATTAACAATAAGATCATGATTTTATTTGACAAATATATTCTTTCTTAGATTCTTTATGTACATTTTAAAAAGTCTATACGATAAAAAGGAGGTTAGAGAGCTCAAGGTGTTTGGATGTTTTTCAGGTAGTACTTTGTTTATTGTCACTGCTGTTTTCCTGGCCACCAGTGGTGGATCCTAAAATTCCCTTTTTATATATTCTGGTGGCACTTAGGAGTTCAAGTCTGTAGGTGCTTCTCACACCGTCTCTTCTTTCGGAAGAACCCAGGACACCAACTGTCTTCTAGCAGCATTCTGTGCGGATACTGAAGGCCAGCACTGTTCTCTTGAATTCTATCAACTCCCTCCTAAGGGAGAAATGCTCATCACACTTGAATGCCAGTCCCGTGTAGATGGAGCATCTGTGCTCTCATAGTCTGAATGCTGCTCATGATCTTCTTTTGATGGCCCACCAGTGTAATCCCTAAACTCATCACATCTCTGAAAAAACATAAATAGATTTTCATAAGGTACCGTACAAAGAATTCACACGATCTAACTGTCATCACACTTTATGAGCCACTCTGTTGTCTTTCAGAGTTCTTGGTATCCATCCACATCTCTACAGGGATGACCATTAGCAACCTACATCATCTATGTTCTTCAAAGCTCTCAAACTTGCCATGGAAGTTACTTCTGGAGTGCTTTGAAATATTTACTATATATATGCAATGCTATGAAAATCTTTACAATTATTAACAATATGTTTAGGAAATGTTATTTGACATCTATTTTTGAATCTAGCTGGGTGTATGATTTTTATTTGGAAAAATAAGGTGTAGTGTCAATGAAAATACTTGCTGTGACACAGTGGGAAGATCAGGAACCATCAGTGTTTTCACAGACTCAACCACTTTGTGAATGCTAAGCCAGCGCTGTACCACTGGGTACCATCCATGGCCCTGTGTATTTCATAATAACTTTTTACATTTTGAGACACTTTCATTAAGTTGGTGAGGCTGGCCTTGATTTTAGAATCTTGCTTTCTTCTTCTTCTGAGTTGGTGGGGGTACAGGTGGGTACCAACATATGTGGCTGATCAAAAACTTTATGCTGAGTTTAATTATCGTGTTGGTAATTCTAAGCATATTACTTATCGTATATTTCACTTATTTTACTCTATGTTAGGGAAAACATTTTAAAAGCACTTGATGCTCTAATTAAAAATATGTTTATTGTGTCTATGTAACTGTGCCTTTTCTAATAGCCAGAAAGATTGAATTTAGCTATTTACAATGAGCTAAAGCATTACATAACAGTATTTTAAGATAGGAACTTTAAGAAGTATACTTTTTCAGATTACATGAAGATCTGGTTATAAGTGTACTATTTTCACCCAGATATAGCTCTGAATAAAACAAAATAAGAGAATATCCACATGCTTAAATTTATATACACAGCATTTCCAAGTATACCAAGGAGAGTGCTTGATTGTTGGTTTCATTTTCATATGAGAAATGTGAAACACTTCTCATGTCAGAACATAAACATAAATAATTCTTCACAGCTAGGTGTGTGGTACACACCTGGAACCCCAACACCTGGGAGGCTGAGGCAGAAGAATTTCTACGAGCTCCACAGCAGCCTGGAGCTCCACAGTGAGTTCAAGGTCAGAGTGTACTACAAAATGAGACTTTGTTCAGAGAGAGAGAGAGAGAGAGAGAGAGAGAGAGAGAGAGAGAGAGAGAGAGAGAGAGAGAGAGAGAGAGAAGAAAGAAAGAAAGAAAGAAGAAAGAAAGAAAGAAAGAAAGAAAGAAAGAAAGAAAGAAAGAAAGAAAGAAAGAAAGAAAGAAAGAAAGAAGAAAGAAGGAAGCAAGCAGGCAAGCCTCACAAATAGAATCTCAATGTTTTTCAGATTCAGATACACTGACTGGGAGGGATTGCATCTCCCCTGAGAGTTATGCTTTAAGCAGGGAAACAGGTTAAATAAATTTTCTAAAATGAAACAATCAGTAATGCAGCTGGGAAGGAAAATTTAGTTCTTGTTAACTTTATCATAACAATTTCAAAAGTTGTTCTATTGGGTCATTTCTTAGGGTTAAAACAATTCAATCAATCACATGCTTTCCAAAAAGTAAATAAAACTCTTATAGCTAATTGAATCAAATTTCCTGTGACCTCATCAGAAAGCAATTATATTGTACACCCTAATGCATTTTGAAACAGGGCCTGAGATTTTCAGTTTTTTTTGTGTCTGACACAAAAGGTACATTTCTTGTTATATAGGTATTGCTTTATCTTGGTCTTAACCATCCAGCAGAAAAGTATAAAAACGAAGTATAAAAAGTAAAGCCATATTAATATGCTGAGCTGTAATAGGCTCAAGTCAACAAGTTCTGACATTACCGGGCCTACAGACTACCCACTACTATTATGGACCATTGGATTATATTGGAATGTTTTGCTGAATTCATGTAATTACAATATATGAATGGCAATGAAATACACATCTCTGACAAAAGTAAACAAAAAGGGAGATATAAATGAAGGCCCATTTTGTAGTGAAAAAATATATAGGTATGCTAAAATAGCATAGATATAAATGTATTGCCTCTTAGTTCAATGAGAAGAAAGTTTGGAACTAATAGTGTGTAGACAAGGTATTATGTGCATCTCGTACTATGAATAACTACTACAAAGACAACAATATGCAACACATTAATTATTGCAATTGTCCTACTAACCTGTTTTGAAACTGTTTCATTGCTACTTTTTTCTCAATAAAATTATTAAAAAAATAAAGAATAAGTATTAAAAAACAAACAAATAAACAAACAAGTGTGGTGTGAGAAATCCTACTTTGCAGTCAGGAAAGTTTTCCCAGCAAACAGTAACCTAAATGATGCAGTAGTTAATGAAAGAGGAAGTTTCCTGAGTAGTATATAGACCACCTGTGTTACTGCAGTAGTTGTCATACAGCAACCAAGTTAGCTTAGGGAAGATATGAAGGCTTGGCTTCGTCACTTATAAAATAGGTACACAGCTATTCCTTCAGTCCATGCTAAGTGTGAGGATTTCAAACCAATGTACATTGAGAGGCCTATACGGCCACTGACCCTCTCTCCTGAGCAAATAAGGCTCCAAAGTTTTGCTACATAATTCAGGCTGTTTTAAACTATGAAACCTCCAGTAACTGTGACCTAAATAAACCTTTCCTTCCTTTATTTTGAATGTTGGGTATTTGTTCCAGCAGATACCCAACAATGTCCTACAAGAGAAGAGTAACTAAGACAAAAAATGAATATAGACTGAGGGGCCTACTACATAGTAAGCACTTTTTTAAAGGGTGTTTTTTTTTTTTTTTTTTTTGCCCCTGCTCTTGTGCTTCCTATCTGATTAGTAGAAAGTCAGTCTGAGGTACGAAGTGTGGATTGGACCTAATCAGTTCTTACACAGAATTGAAAAGTTTCCTCTTACTCAATAGTCATCCTAGCCACGGACTCAAGGGAGTTATAACCAGCTGCTGTGAAGTTATCCTTATATCTCTCCATCTTAATAGCTTGGAGCCATTCTCCAACTGAACAAAAGGCAGTGAAGTCAGGAGTATTTTGATCCAGGAGAGGGCTTATTGGCCTAGACAACAATGAAACACATGAAATAAATACCTCATCAGCTACGAAAAACACAAACAAAAACTACAGTGTCTTAGCCACGCAAGAAGAGCAGTATAAAGAATAAGGTTAAATATTTTAACATATCATGCATTAAAATGAACAGATATGATAATAAAATCCTAGAGCATGCATACTTATCCAGTAAATACAAATTATTGAGTTTAAATTTAATTTAGACATGATTCCCACAAGGTCATGTCTTGCATGTGTTAATAAAGGTACAGCTAACAGTATCTAAATTGATCAATATTTGTTCATTTTCTTCTTCCAAAGTACATGAGTGGGAGTGAAGGAAATGTAGCTGGGCCTGAACATATTTCCTCTGGCCAGGAAAGTGCTATTCATAACCCAGTGTGTCTCCTTGTACCCACAGCAACTCTTGAGGACCACGGGAGCTGGCGCCTCTCCACAGGGCCCTGACCCAGGACTGCCAACGCTTGTCAGAGGAGCAACTGAGTCACCGCTGTCACCGCTAAGATGCATCACAATGGATAAAGTCAAAAGAAAAGAGGACAGGGCTCTTTCATAATACATACACCTCTAATACCATGTGTCAAGCTACTTTGTAAATTTTAACTTCACAGCATCATTTTATTAAATCACTGAAAGCAAATTATTGAAGTGACCAATATGTATATAATGAAACATAGATCAACAATAATAAAAACCCATATAGTACTCTACTGCAAATATAATATGCCATCTTTTCACAAAATTCAGTTTATAAAGTTCTTTGAAAAGAATAGTGAGTAGCACAATTTTTAAGATAAAACAACAGCAATAGATGAATTCTCTTTAAGTAGTGATTTAGATAAACTATCTGTACAAGAAAATGGCCATAAATACACATCATGTGGATTAATATATCAACACAACAATCAATGTGTTATTAAGGTGGGGTTAATGAGATAAAAAGTTTATCGGAATATTTTAATGTTTCCATGTTCTCTGTCCTCGAGTGCTTCTTACCTACTGCAGGTTCCCAGGGGTGTTTTCAGACTATTCGGGTTCCGAATCATTTTGTCTAGAATTCCAACTATCTGCTCAAACTTTGGCCGCTCAGCACGATCCTTCTGCCAGCAGTCGAGCATCAGATGGTGGAGACCAGCTGGGCAGTCCATGGGTGCCGGCAAGCGATAGCCTTCTTCTATTGCTTTTATAACCTAACGGCCAAGGAGACATTGAAATATGACTGAGTTTCAATTATAATGAAATGAACTTCTTGGTAGGCAATATGATTTATCCAGATAAGGCTGAGACACACTGCTTTGCAAATTGACTTATTTTTTCCCCAAAACATTCATAAATATTAAGCATGTTCTTAAGAGGTTCACCAAGTGCAGGATACGATGACATTTTCTAGTTAATTCAACAATAGGAGGCAGCAATTAAGTTCACCAAGGTGCAAGAGATGGAAACATATTTAATGTCATCCCAGAGGTTTTAAAGGAGTACGTGCTACGGAATTGTTTTGCTTGTATAAATTGTGAGCACCCATACTTGGCTATAAATTAGAAGAAAAAGAATCTGCAAGTGGAAAAGGAAATTAAGTTACTCATAGCTCAAAAATACAATTCCTTTATATGAGTGTGAATGATACTTGTAAACAGACATCAAAATATGTGATGGAAAATGTTATCAACCACACTATTCTGCTAAAAAATATGAAGCTCAATGTACGTTGTTGTCACTTGTGTGTGGAACTAGCGTGTGGTGGACTGCAGGACGGAATCCCATTCCCTTCTACTTAGGTCAGGGCCTTCACACTGGTAGAAATCAACAGAGAAGAGGGTGGAGGAAGCTCCAAGGAAGGGTTTTCTCGCCAAGACCTTGGTTTAAAGCTTTGGTCAGCATACCTCTATGCATACATAATAAGAGCCCTAGAGATGCAGTAACTTTGAATATTAATTGAAAATAGGTCTTCATGAACATCTCCACATGGCAACCAGAATGTCTAACTTACGTATTCAAATATTTTATTTTTACAGAAAACAAGACCTTAAAAATGGTAAAGAGGTGAGTAACAGGGAAGATAATATGAAGATAAAAAACACAAGGGGGACTTTATTCCAAGGGAAAGTAGCAGTCCATTGACACATGCAATAGCAGTAAAAATAGAAGAAAAAAACCCCAAACAACTAAGTTTAAGTTTTTGAAGAAAATAAAGCCATAGGCAGGCACACCAAAAGTGGCTTTAATAAATGTTAATGACCTTATATCTTTAGGGAAACATGCCTCTGATTTACATTGACATTCAAGAATAGTATAATAAAATGCAAAACAGAATAGAATATCATTAATAACATAACTTCCACTATAATTTTGGGGGAAATTCTTTTGAATATGTGAAAAATTTAAGAGTCTATATTAAAATTTAATTTATGAAAAATCTGTATGGTTGAATTGGTCTATTATAAAAAGTTATACAGATAAACCTCATTATAGTAAACTTGAAAGGTATTGCAAATATAAATCAAGGCTCTAATGTCACAAAGTTATAATATTTCCATTAGTCTAGTGTCCCACCTAGAGGCTTCATAGTCATCTCTCAGTCTACATTGAAACCTGAGCTTATTTTTCTTCTGACTTCTTTCTATTGCAATTAATGACAGTACCAGCCATTGTAGTCACTGCAGTCAAAAAGCTGAGAAATATCACATCTTCTTTTCCCCTGTGCATATACTTAGTTACCATTTTCTGATGATCCTATACTTTAAATACACTATGTGTTAAATATTACAAATGTATTTATGATTTCCTGAAGAACTAATCCCTTGTCACACAGGTAGGTCTTTGGAAAATCTTTTTAAAGTTTTTGAAACTATAAATACATGTGGGAGATTGCTATAAACAGTCATCTAAAATATCCCTCTTTATGTATTTATTTTTGTATTTTAGGGAAGAGTCTACAGGGTGTTCAGGGTCTCACTACTAGATTGGACTGGTAGTGATCTGCTTATTTACTGCCTCCCAAGAGCTGGGATTATAGGCATGGACCACATGCCCAGTCCCAGTTGAGTTCTCAGTGCATCCTGGGGGTGGGGCCGGCACCAAAGGCCTGGGAATCAAATCCCTGGCCCTTGCACCTGCTTGTAGGTCCTTTTATCTGCTGAGCTATTTGGCCAGCCCTAAAACTCCTTCTTTAAAGCTATTTATGCTATAAGCATACATACAGAAATGGCATCTCTGCTATGATCACAAACATGTAAGTAGAGGAGGAATTATCCACTAAAAAAGCATTTTTAAATGCAAAGAACTCGTATGACTCTGTGTGATTTTCCAGTAGTAATAGTGCATTTGGACTCAAAGGGGCTGTCTTTTAAATAATTTAGATAAAAGTAAATATAGTATATGAAAACATAATTACTGAAAGTTAATAGTGTATACCAAAAGTTTTTAGAAATCTTGGTTAAATGGCTTAAGCAATAATTTAACCTATAAATACATAAACTATGACTTCTAAAACTTTATGTTCTTAAAATAACCACATCAGAAGCAATTGCAGAGGCATTGTTTCATTGGATAAGAAATGGCTTTTCTTGACTTCAGGTTGCTTGTACTTGAACATAAACCATATCCTTCTCATTTGACAGAACTGCACTCTAATGCTCATCAATTAGTTCAGTGCTCAATTTTCCATGAGCTCCTAATCTGTTTCTCTACTTACAGCTTCTTCAGGTGTTCTCGAGAGAACAATGCAAATAGAATTTCTTCCCTTCAGATGACCCTTTAGAATGTAAATCTAAATCTGTTTGTGATATTTTGGACTTGCTTTTCTTCAGCAGGGCATCAAGCTTATATCACTGCACTTAGCATTCCTGAGCTGTGAACACAACGTATTCTTAGGTCTGTGTCAACCAGCAGAGCATTGTGCAATCCAATGACCCTTATAGGAGTGAAAGAGATAAAGGCCCTCTCCAGGTAATAATTTAATCACAGAAATCTGATGACACCTATTGTTATAGTAGTAAACAATATTGACCTCAATACAAAGCACAATTTCTACTTATGTTTAAAGACATATAGTAGTAAGTTTTCAAAACTTTTAAAGGAGTAACAGCACAGCATGAAACATCAAGCAGTATCTTGATAAGAGAATAGAATGTGGAATTCTAAACGTCCCATTGATAATCATTTCTCCAATGAAAGCAGTGCTATATATACTTGATTGGAATTCCTCTGCATATTTTAGGATAGTTTGGCATAATCTAGAGTGTTCTCTTTGAGCATAAGCCAGTCTATAGGAAATTATATGGTCACGAACTGATACTCAAGGTTCTGAAACTCTTTTGTGATTAAATTACTAGAAAACTTCCTGTTAAGTACACAGCTAATGACCACAGAAAAAATTTACTGAGTAGTTACTTTATTACTAGTTCTTAAATAGAAATTATTTCACTAAATTTTTATAACAGCTTTATAGGTCGGTATTATCATACTGACTCTGGAGAATATACTCTTTAGCACATACAAATAAAAAAGGGATAATATTACATGGTTGCCAATAAAAGAGATAGAATTGGATATAGGCTAACACATCAGAGATTTCATGGTTACAAATGGCTTTACAGTTCCAAATAGGACAACAAGGCACATTTTCTGCAAATGGTTATGTATTCTTGGAAACAACAAAGCATGCAGATGAAATGACTGAATTTCTGCTTCTCAAAGGATTGTGGGATTATTTATTAAATTCATTTAAAATTTGTAAGATTACCAGAAACCCCTAGGATTAGTAGTAAGAGTACTGATGTACTCTTTTATTTATTTATTTATTTTGTCTTTTTGAGACAGGGTCTCACTATGCAGTTCAGGCTGGACTTAAGCTCACTTCGTAGCTCAGGCTGGTCTCAAACTCACAACAATTCTCCTGCCTCAGCCTTCCGAGTGCTGGGATTACAGGCCTGTACCACCACGCCCGGCCTGATGTACTCTTACTACTAATGAAAATCAGGGAAACATACTGAAAGAGATTCTAAGACTAAACATTCCCTGAAGAACAGGAAGCAATGAAGTCAAGTGACATTTTCTAAAAAGACTTCTGGGACAAAGTATAGATCATTTCTTTGTCATAAAGTGTCAAGAAATACATAGAAGTAAAGCCAAAGTTACTTGTTCAGAAATGTTTCTTGTTCTTACAGTATAATGATGAGAATTGAACAAAATAGGGGAACAGAAAGACACCACCACATGTGGCTTGTAATATCTCAAAATGGAATATAATGACATCAGCATCCTGTTAAGGCTCATTTTCATTTCATTAACCTCACAATAACATGACCTACATTTTTACAATTAAATATGCTGAACTGAGTGGATTCTGTCAAGGTTTTAATAAAATACTTTGTAGGTTCATGTCTATTTTAATAAGAAAAAATACAAAGCCATAAAACAGTGGTGATTTCCACATTAAAAAAATGGAGTACTTACAACGTAATTATGAATAAATTCAGTTATAAGTATACTTTTAGAGGTATTCAAGACTAAATGCATGATTTTAAGAAATTATCTTTATGTCCCATATTTTGATGGAACCTTCAGCTTTTTATTATCCTTATGACAAACTACTAATAATATTAACAATTTGTTGGTGTACTCTAAATAATAAAAAGGATTGAGTGAAATAATCAGAATAAAGCCTAGACAATAATTTAAAACTTTTACAACTCGAATGCAAAAATAAACATTATTTTTGGGCTAATCAAGATAAAGTTCAGATGAAAGACAGCTGGCATGAAAGCCCAAAGAGGATTTTCAAATTTTTGCTGTATTTATTATGTTTGACCACATTTGCATATATAAAGATTTTTCTTTGAAAGGGCATTAATGGAAAGAGCTAAAAGCTGCAGATTTTTCTGAAGATGTTAAATTGAAACTTTATTTAGAAAGCTTATCTCTTGATTTTATCAGCAAATGTCTCCATCTAAGTGTTGCATTGCAGTTAAAACTAAAGAAGTTGCACGCATGTGCAAAGAGATTGAAGTGCACAGTCAAGTTGACTCACAGAGAAGACTAGTTGGGTGTGGTCTGGTGACTGCACTACCCACTGATTCTCCCTAAATTTCTCTTGATCACTGCTTTGAACAAGTGAAATCAAGCGCCCCAATGACTGACTGATGCACAACGTTTCTTCTTCTTTACTGTGACCACAGACAGCTCATTGCATTGATCACTCAGCCTGGAATTCTGTGGACTTTCCTGGTATGGCAACCATCATTTCCTCATGATGTCTTATGAAATCCAAGGCATTTTAAATTTGAAGGATTTCTAAAAACCTGGACAAATGTTTAGCATCTAAATTTAGACAGTGCAAAAGTGAATTGGTATATTTAATAAAGCCATCTAGCCTAATTTAAATATGTATATCTATAACTATGTCTACAAATTTAACTGAGGTAACTTGTCCAGAAAAATACAGTACCTACCTCTACACTGGAATATATCCCACATATATTGAGGTGTTCAGAGAGTTCTTCAGCCTTCCTCTGAAGTTTTCATATAGACTCCACATGAAAACACCTTTTCTCCAAAAGTGCTAGCCCAGGATTACTTTAAATTATCCAGTTTTTCTCCATTTGCATATTGAATATTATACATATAATTGCTCAAATTGTATTGTAACAGTATAACTATCAAATGAAAAATATTATAAAAATATGAATATTCACTTCAAAATAAAAGCTGGTGTATAGAGAATTTGTTACTATCATACAAATTTATATCTGAGTTTAATTCAGGACTTAAAGATGAAAAAAAGATAAATGAAAAGAGTAAGTCAAAGGAGGATGGTGCCTTATATTTAGGTCGGAATTTAACCCTACATATATAATCTCATGTAATCACTTTAAGTATTTATTTATCCTTAGTACGATGAGTCTATACTTATAGTCATTTTTAAGATGGAGAAATAGTGTTTAGTATTAAAATTAGTGATTTTTTTCTTCTTAATAATTTTCACCATTGTTTTTGGAACTTAAATGAATTTTGAATTTAAATCATCTTATATTCCTGTCAGCTCTTTTATGTTTGAATCTTGCATAAAAGGAGGTGTCAAAAGAACTGAAACTCCATGAAGTGTCTGGGGAATGTAAATATTTCTCCTTCTCTGCCCCAAGGATTTGTTTGCCCATATCTTGACAGTCCATGAAATCTTTGACACTGAGACTTGTCAAATATTAACAACTTTGCCTCTGTCAAAAGGACTCATCATTTAGACTTTCACTCTGAATCATAAAAATAAAATAACAAAAACAAAAATGAATAAAAAGTTTCATGTAATCGCTCAACTGAAAATACCAACACAATTCAATTAAAACCTTCTCCATTCCACCTAGAACTCTTCAGTTAACCTGTAAATCTGCAGGTAGGTACACCGAAATCATTTTCCTAATAGCACAGTAACAACAACCTTACTTTAGTTGTCCAAAATAAGTTTTAGGAGACCTAGAAATTTGATATAGAGAGTTTTAAAATTATAAACAAGGATACTATTTAAATATAACATTTTTGTAAACTCTTTGAAAAGTTCAGTTTTTAACTACAGTCTGCTAAAAACTGCTGTCCATGTTCATGTAATGATTCAAGAGTCATTTGCTGGTCATATTTATCTTCTAAATGACAATACAAACTCTTCTTAAGGATTGCTATGTTTTTTTTTTTTCCTTTCCATTACATTTTACTTATAAAGAGTTCCTAATGCCTTCAAAGGAGTCTTCGGCCCATTTTCCCTGGCATAGTATGCTTTTCTAAAGATTGCTATAACAATCTTTGTTATAGGAAACAAAGTCCCTTTGGTTGGACTCTATGTACCTTTTGTTTCTGGACTCTTCAAAATGCTCCCTTGGAGAATTTTTGCATGATGTCTAAATAAGATCTTTACCACATTCCACTCAGTGCCATCTAGGGAACATTCTTAAATTTTGTACTTTCTCTACACATTTAAATTTCACTCACATTTTCAGTAAGTTGAACTACAAGAACTTGCCAATCATTTGAAAGTTCTCAATAGAGAGAAATGGGATTTTATGAAGTTCAACCTAATTAAAGCAAACATTCATTTGTGTTTAAGTGGCATCACTTATTATAAGTGTCTTGGTATGAGATACATGCTCCTATGGACTGTTATCAGCTTCTTTTCTCAAAGGACGGCAGCATGTGATATGTCTTAATATGTCCTCATAACAACAGGGTGTCTATATTTAATAAGACATATATATATATATATAATATGAAATCTTCATATATATGAATATATGGATATTTCCACTATGATTGCTTTGAAAATTGGTGCTATGAAGTGCCAGTACTTATCATAAAAATCCATATTGCATCATGAAATTAAAATTTGACATCTTTAGTAACAGACCAGTTAAACAGATTTTTTTTTTCAGAACATGAAAAGAAAAGAAAGTTAAGCTTCAAAGAGAAAGAAAAAATAGATGAACCCAATCGTCTTTCACACCCTTTCCGCAAAGCATTGACTTAATCCTGGAGGTGTCTTACCATAACAGAGCAAACACAACATCAGTATCTACATTAAAGAGGAAAGACTCTTTGTAATCTTCCACTGTACCAACAGAAATTCAAGGAAAAGAGAAAGCAATCATTCAGAAAGATCACCAAAATAAAATTAATAGAAAGATTAACATGACATTAATCATGGTCATCTGCAATAATAATTGTAACTATAAAAACACAATTTAATAATTCTAAATATTTCATAATGAGATATTATTTATATGATACAACAGAAAAGGATATTAATATATTAAATCCTTTCTGCTTAAACAGCATAACACCTACATCTTGATTTGACATGTCCCAGTAAGGTCTTTCTCCATAGGACATAACTTCCCACATGACTATTCCATAGCTCCATACATCACTGGCTGAGGTGAATTTCCGATACTGGATAGCTTCAGGTGCTGTCCACCTTACTGGAATTTTTCCACCCTGTTATAAAAAGAAGTTGACATTTTAAATATATACATATGAGAGCTTATAAATCATTTAAGTCTATCTATTGTTAAATATTTGTGTATTCGTTGGCAGTTCACAGCACAGTGTCTATCTGTCTTTGAATTCTTCTAAGTATATTTAAAGTTACTAATCTTATAAGCCTCTCACTACAAGTTTTCATTTTAAGGCAACTGTACTTAATGTGCCTATGTGGGTCTCAGGGCTTGCGTCTAAGAAAAGACAGAGACAAAACAAATTTACTATTAAACTGAAGTGAAATAGGAAATATTAAAAGAAATTTTCATACAATTTTATTTTTCTAATGTTACAGGGCTAAGGGAGTTAGCATAGAAAATATATTGTAGAATTTTTATTGAAAATCTGTTTATCTTGAGCTACTGATTAGGTGAAGCATATAAACTGTACCATGTTTATAGGAACACCCTAAGAGGTAAGCAATGCAATCACTCGTCATCTTTCCTTTCTGCACTTACATGTAGATTGCAATACAACAGTAATTTTGCACACACACACATGCATGCATGCACACACACACACAAATAGCTACCACAGAAAACTGGATCAAATTGCCTCTGTTGAGCAAAAGTGCTGTTTAGTATTTGTTCAAGTCCTAGTTTCATGGTAGGAAATTCTTAAGATTTGAAGAAGCATAGCAATAGTCTTTCTTACAGTAGTTGTATAGACAGCTTCCGGATCATCCTCTATAACCCGGGACAGGCCAAAGTCTGACACTTTACAAACAAGGTTGCTGTTGACAAGAATATTGCGGGCTGCAAGGTCCCTGTGAACATATCCCATATCGGCCAAGTATCTCATCCCAGCCGCAATTCCTCTCAGCATTCCGACTAACTGAATGACTGTAAATTGCCCGTCGTGTTTCTGCAGAAAGACAAAACAAAAGCTCAGACAACTGTCCTTCAAAGAAGACAAAAATCACCATACAAGCCATCTGCACACATCACTTGTGATTGCAGTAGGAAGCGCTGACGTTCTATAGACCCTTGTAAAAACAAAAGATAAGGTGATGATTTAACAGGCAGCTCACTGCGTCATCTCCCTGCCCAACTGGCAGCTAAATAAAATAAGGCAGAGTTGTGGCATTTATTCATTATTTATGTTACTTTGTTATTTTAGTATTAATTAGTGGTGGTTTGAGGCAACCTGTGTTTAAAAATGTATCTTAAGTTTTAAGTCAAAGTTAGGAAAAGGAATATCCAAAAATAGTACTTCTGAGAGCTAAGTGTTCCCTAATGCCACAAAAATTGCATAAATAATCTAACAATATTTAAAATGATGATATACATATATATTTTTTCCAAATAGAAATAAGAGAATGGACAAATATTTGACTGAAAATGGAGAAAGATCAAGAAGCAGAAAATGATTATAGCAGCAGATTTTGCTTTTATCTTATTCCTAGTTTGCTATTTCTGAAAACATTACTCAGTACATGGAGAAATGTTTACAGTCGGACAGGCTGTACTTCTGAAGTACTTCTCTTTTGGCAGAACTGGAGATTGAACTCAGGCCCTTGTGCTTGCCAGGAATGCACTTGTTGCACTGAGCCATCTCCCTAGCACCACTTCTGAAGTATTTTTAACTCATAGATTTCAACAGCTGTACACAAACATGTGGAGCTCAGGGCATTGGTTAAAGTTGATGAGCATTCTAGGTTATGGTCCAGAGAGCTGATCATTTGTGTATCATAATGATATCACTCTCTGAATTAAATTTTCTCTAAACCCTGATTGCTTATGAATCTACGTTGAATGCCTCACACTAGACCACACAAAATGACCTCCGTATGTTATAGTCTCCTTAACATTTGGAAAACATTAATGTTTGTCCTCTTAAGTTAACATTCTCTATGTGGGTTAGTACAGGGTGTATATTTGGACACTCAGCTTAATATTTATCCCTCACAAAACATCACATATCATTAATTAAAATAACACTAACAACTGTGTATTTCATAAACTTAATTTCCCCAAATACAATAGAAATGGTTTACAGAACACAGGATCTTCATCCTCAATGTTAACTGGTTATTTTACTTGTGAGTTTTCTATTTATCTCTGTATTTCAATTACAACTGTTGTTTAACAAGGATTTAAATTATAAGGCATTGTGGAATTCTCCTGCTTTCATATACTGACAATACACTGGGAGAAGAAGACATTTTGTTTACACGAAACTAGTTTTTAAATCCACTCTATGTTTAAAATGCACAAAAGTTTCTAGTTTCATTTAGTCTAGATCTCTGGTAAGTAATATGATTTTAAGAGATAATTTTATAATGTTCATATTTTACCTGCTAAAACACAAGGCAAAATTATATGGTTAGCAAGTACAGCTTCCTCTGAAAGGCAAGAGGAGAGAATTTGGATACTTACCCTGAGAAAAGCATCTAGGGCTCCATTTTCCATGAATTCTATTACAATCATGACAGGTTTTCCTAAAATTAAAAAAAAAAGAATATAAACACAATATTTCAGAAGCCTGAGATATATCTTTGGGAGGCTGGATGATAAGATATGACATTATAGGAAACTAGTTTTTAAATGATATTTCTACTGCTGTTGTTCAGCTCCAGAAAATCATTAAATGCTAGCTTAGAATACAGTCCATACAACTCAAGTTAAGCTGTACAAAGAAAAGTAGGCATGTTCTCTGGCTCCTGCCTTGTGAACAAAACACAAAGAAGATCATACTTACATAAAATTACTTTTATGGCTTTTGGAAGCTAAATAAAAACACCTATCAGTCTTTTCATGTATCATATTTAGTTTTCAACTATTATCGTATTTACACTTTGCCCAATTTCTTTTTAGAAGTGGCAGCATACATGAATTAATCACATACAACATAGTTTATTCAGAATATACAATATGTACATAATTTTAATTTTATTATGTATATAATAATACAAATTTCTGACAAGGAGTAAATTCCACAAATGACGCCCACAGTCTGCGTCTACCTCTTGTAACGACCCCTTCCAAGTGGACGACGTTTGGGTGATCAAACTGCCCCATGATGCTGGCTTCGCACAAGAAGTCTCTCCTCTGTTTTTCGGTGTAACCGACTTTCAGTGTTTTTATAGCTACCGCTACATCTCTTTTTCCTGGAAGTTTCAAGCGACCACTGCACACTTCTCCAAATTCTCCTGAAACAACAGAACCAACATGTTGCATGTCAATTTCTGAAATATGTCTTCTTTAAATCATCTTTTCTTTTAGCAAGAAAGCATTTTCTCCCCATTAAAATGAATGTGTTCCTACACAAGACTCATTCGTCTGCCTTGTGAAAAGAATGACAACATTAAATTAAAACTTGAAGGCACATTTCAGCACTTCAAAGACATTAAGCTTTGTGTGAAGCAGGCTACAACTTCTCAATTCAATCACCAAGCATCTTTTGAAAGCTGACATTTAGATTTGAAATACACCTATATTGGTTATTAACGTGTATGAGTACATTGACAAATTCTAAATGTTACCACTGTTTTTAATGTTTAGGAAATAAATATTTACTAAAGATCTAAAAGTCTGGTATTTGTATATACTATGTCTGCTGGATTTAAGGAACCTGGATACAGAACTGTATGATTACTATGAAAATACAGAAAATTATATACTATTTGAATAGTTCAAGTACATTAACTTCTTACATGAATAATTTAAATTGTAAAATATCTAACACCTACAAATATGAGAAAAAAGATACAAATGAAACTTTAGCAAAAGGATCACAAAGCAAATAATTGGAAATGCATACTCTATTTAGGAAAATTCTACTAAGAAATAGCTCAAAATACAGTATCTTAAAAGTCCAACACAAAAACAAATATAAACATATCCTCTATGCCACGTGCTTCTTTCATTCACGTTTTTTCTTAAGATTTCATAAACAAATACAGCCTGATTGGTTCTAATGGTATAGGGAAATGAAGAAGTTCTAGACTTGAGGTATAATTATTTGGCTGCCATGATGATGTATGACTTTCAATCTTGGCTAAACAGAACAGCTGAACAAGGAAGCTACGACAATCTTACCTGCACCAATCACACGCTCAATTTTAATACAGGAGGCATCTAGCTCCTTGGCGAATTGATGAACAGCTCTATTTGGGTCCTCATAGGTTTCAGGGTCAATGTAGGTTTTGGTGCCTGGAAATTTAACTGTAATGATGTAAGAAAGCATGACTGTGATGAAGCAAAGCACTTATTGTGCAGTCAGCCCAGGAATTTCATTATGCAGAGTGCTTCTTGGAACAGTGAACTTGCTTCCACCTCACCTGATCCACAGCAGTTGTAACAGACTACTTCAGTCTGTTGGCGTATAGGCATTATCTGCGCATTCTATAGGTAACATAGGATCCAGCTCATAGGTTATGAACTGAATTACTTTTCTGGTAAAGCAACAAAAGACATCCGCCAAAATTTCTGGCATGACTATCACCCTGGAGGTTTCATTAAGTTCACTGCTATCATGGCTTTCACTAAATTCACTGCCATTAGAGTCATATTGAGGTTTGTAATGGACTTGGAAATACATTTGTAAATCTATCAGTCAGTCAATCAATCAAATTAATACACTGGGAGAAGAAGACATTTCGTTTACAGGTATACTACTACACTGACAGCAATATTAAAAACATTTAGACATCTTACTTGTTTTTTTTTTTTGTGATTTATTTGTAAAAGACCAACCACCGTTGACATATACATAAAGTTAATACAAGTTATGAGGGACCGCTATCGCAGAATCAAAGCGAAATCTTCTAACGACATAGCTTCATCTTCACCTTGAAGGGCAACAGAGGCCAGATGTACAAAATGCAGAGGAAAGTTAGAAAATTTACAATATTCCTAGGATCTCGTATCCAAGTATGACAGCAATTTGAAAGAGAAATGGTTTATACGAACTTTTAATTATAAGGCTTTGGAAGATCTTATTTGCTATGAAGAGGTAGCCAGTAAGCCTCACAAAAGGTAGAAAAAATTCCAACAACATAGAATTATCTTAAAAGTCAAAATCTTATTGAAATGTCCCAGAAGCATGCAGGTAACAGATAATGTTAAGCTTAATATGAAATCCAGTTACAATAACGTATTTGAAATAATCATTTGATTAAAGACAAAGATAGATAGGCATATATTTGGTTATAGGAATGCAATGAAAAAAAAATTACACTATATCCTTAAAAAATCTTTATTGTTTTTAACAAAGCCACCAAACAATCTTGTCATTAAATCTTACTATTTGGAGAACAATATATTTCTTTATATATTACACTGCAGCCTAACTGTGCTCATGTCATCACATTAATTTAAAATTATATTTTAAAAATAAACATATAACAAAAAGCATAACGTATAAAGGGAAATGGGATTTAAAAATCTTGATTTATTCTGCTGTAGTTGATTATCCAAAATTGATTGTCTGAAACAATTATTGTTGCAGTTTATAAAACTGACAGATGCTCATTTGTTACTAAAGCTGAACATGAAAAAAAACACAAGAAGAAAAGAGAGAGGGGATAGAAAGAGAAAAGAGAGAAGAAGGAATACAGGGGAGACGGGGGAAAGAGAAAAAGAGAGAAGGGAAGAAAACAATAGGTTAACCTCCTAGATTGGTAGGCAGATGGAAAAAGAGCCATCTTCTCCCTTTTCATTCTTTCTTTTTCTCATTGCTTTTTAATTCTTTTTTGTTTTGATAAATAAGTTAGGTTGGACATACATTGCCCGCTGCAACTCAAATGGTTCTCTGATGGTTCTTTATTCAAGCTGTCATAAGACATTTTGACAGGCCAGACCTATTTTGGCATAAAAACATGAAATACTGCCCAACTTGGATTGTAAGACACTGCTAGAAGAAATTGTAGGAGGAAACAAAATGTACATTGGACTTGCTTCACTAAACTCCTCCGCTGTGTTTATACCTGGAAATGGAGCTGCTGGGACCACCCAGAGGTGAAGGCACCTGATACAAATGACTGGACATTCTATTAAATTCAATGCTCTAAAAGCCAGTTAAATGGTTGCTTTCAAGTTTCTGTAAAAATTCAATCTGATGTCTTAGCACCTAGGAAAATTGTCTGTGTGCTAAGGGAATAAAAGGACACTGACTTGTAAATAGCTGTTGTATTTCAGGCATTTTAGATACAGTCATAAAGTAAAGTGCTTAGTTCTTAGCAAATGACAAGAAAAGATATCCATGTAAAAATCGTGAGTCAAAAATACCAAGAATATACTTTGTTTTTACTATTCATTTAAAGATATTTTAAAGTAAAAAAATTATTGACACCATGTGTGAATATTCTGGTCTGTTGCTTATCCAAAGTTAAGAGTGAGCTTTCTCGTGTGTGCTTTAATCCTTCATTTACACTTCTCATAAATGTTAGATACTTTAAAACCACCATAGATATTTTGCCACAGGGATGAAAGCTGTTGATACTCGGCAAGTGAATCTTGTCTATAGTACCAAGCAAGACTTGTATTTATATATTTTTTTTCTGGTTATAAAGTGAATGTGAAATGTGAAAAAGAAATTCAATGGCATCGAAATATTAAAACTGAATGGTGACTAATAAACATAAAGTTATACACACATTTCTGATAAGTTGCGACTCAATTTAACATATTCGTTAACCTGCCAGTTAAAAGTAAATAAACTAAAACAGGCTTCATAAGTTTGAGAAAAGTCAGGTATATGCAGCGAGGAAAAGTGACATGCTGATTATGGTAAGAATAAATAACTGTGCCATTAAATTATTCCCATGTAAATAGGATCAAGGATTTCATGAAATATGATGTCATGTTACTCTTAACTTTTAGAGTAGAAATAAAAATTGAGACATTAAAGTTTTGATCTTTCCTTTTGAGTAAATGTTAATATTCTTGGCTTTCGTAAAAGATAAAAAACTGTAATCATCAGTTTTTCTGTATATGTTTTAGCTACAAAGTGGCGAAGGGATTCTTGTCATAGGAAAAGCTCTACTAGATTAGCAAAGGAGGCTGCCACTCTGGGGACACAACAAAACCTCTAGTAGTGGAGTGGCAAGGTCACGGGTACCCTGTCTTCATCAAGAGGGTATGCTCAAGTTTATGAGTCTTGAACCTTACATGTTTTGGGACACGCTCTTCAAGAAAAATATTATTATTGCATATATAAAGCTGCTACAGCCCCAAAAGGCCTGAAAAGGAATCTGTAAAACCATCTTCCTTTCACTTTAATATTTTCAGTACCCCACATTCCCCTGCTTATGATGCAGTACTACAGTTTCAAATTCAGTTGGGATCTGTACTGTGCAAAACCATCTCTCTTTAAAAGTCCAAAGTCAAAGTAACTGTTGGTTTAATAAATAAGAATCATATCAAATATTTTAGAATGATACTATTTACAACTTATATATTTGTACTACACATTCATTTGAACCAAGCGAAAAGAATTGTGAGGATATTCTATGATGATTAAAAATTATTTAATCATGTTAAAATAGTCTTATGAGTTTGGGATGGGTCTATGGCCAGGTTCTCTTAGATACTGACATAAGAACATGATCAATCAATGACACAAGTTTTATGCCACTAATAGAAAGTTTATCCACACCAAGAGAAAATAAGAGTAAAGTCTATAGATACTAAGAAATATAATGAATAAACTTGACTTTTAATATTTTAAAGGGTTATGATAAAAACAATGGGTTCAGATAAGAATGACATTACCTATCAGAGTTCAGATCAGTTGTTGCTCAGATTTTATTTGGCTTGGATAAAGTATAACCTTGATCTTGCCAGGTGAGTGCTTATGTCACTGAACTATTTCCTGGGCCCACAGGTAGAACTTTTAAGAATCAAGTGACTCAACTCATAGAAAAACATGACATGCTGAATATTATACTGTTCATGTTTTTTGAAATACCTAGCAGATATTAAAAATATTTTAGTATAAGAAAACTGGTCTTAGTTTTTCATCATACTGACAAACATTGGATAGGGGAAAAAGGGTCCATTTTTTTTTTCTAATTTGAAAAAATATTCCTTAGTTAAAAAATGGGTACAAGGAGCATTTGGTGGAGTGTTATTACAACCATTAAAAGAATTGGGGATAGTCTACAAAAGGAAAAATTGTGACAAAAATGGAGCTGGATATCCTGCAACTATATTACATTTCTGAACTTATCTTATTTTGTGAATTCACGACATAATTGTCATTCTAAATATCTTATTCAAATGCTTTAAAGGCAATATTTTGCATTCATTGTATACTTTCGAGTATGATGCATTAAGAATGTGTTCATGTCAATACTAAGAATCAAATTTTTTGTATTAATTGGGGTATAACAATAATAGAGAAAAACCAAACACTTACAATGAAAGTAAAGTTCTTCATCCCCTTCTTGATCAGCTTTGCTATAACCACAGTGCCTGGAAGGAAGCAAATTTGTGACAATCTCAAGCCAACATCTTAATGTATATATTTAAATTATAAATTAGTATTCTATATCTTGTG
This sequence comes from Ctenomys sociabilis, assembly GCA_004027165.1. NCBI lineage: Eukaryota > Metazoa > Chordata > Mammalia > Rodentia > Ctenomyidae > Ctenomys > Ctenomys sociabilis. The sequence continues at coordinate 85,472 of PVKA01004320.1, forward strand.
ATACGTCTTACTTAATGACATGCTAGAGTCATAAACTAAATATAAACCCTTTTTATTACAAAATTATGAATCTAGCAATAATATAGGAATTCATATTATTTCAAAAATGTAGAAGAAATAGAGTAATGTTCAGTTTATCAGTGTAAAGATGAGACAGTAGAGTCATCAATGAGTCAGAAGGATTATATTTACAGACTTCTAATGTAATCACTAAAAAAGCAAATCTCTCTTTAGAGATCATCTACATTGGCTATGCAAATGCAACTCTGAAAATAACCGTTGCATATGTATCCAATACATATTATAATACTCATTCTCCTTAAACTGAAGGCACTAAGCAGACCCCCTACTGTATTATGATGTTGGTAAAGCAAAAATTTATTGACCCTCAAAGTTACATATCAGGCAAGAGATGTTTGCATTCACGATTTAAAATTCTAAAAAATTTAGCCAATCAGAGACTGGCACAATTTTGAAAAATTAATATATTCTATGTTGGATATTTTTACAACGTTGTTGTCTACCTTCTTCCAATAATGAAGCCGAAGACCATGAACACCAAAATGATGGTCCCGGCCACAGCCACCACTGCAATAATAATCACAGGATTCTGCTCGCTGGAGACAGCTGTCGCTGGAAAAAGAACAAACAGGTTCAGAAACATCATGGTACAAGAGTGTGAGAGCTTAAATACATTGGTATCCAGTTTACTTATTTCATTTCTCATTTTTTCCAAGTCTAATGTATATTTAAATAAACATTAACTTCTGCATTTTAACAACATTTCTGCAAGTACTTCAAAATATTTTTATCGTTATCTAATTAGAGCTACTTCCTGTATAATACTAAGTGATTTTTCTATGCTCATTAATGAAAGCTCAGCTGGCCTTTTCTAAGAGGCTCCTCAGGATGAGTACATGTTTCCATAGGACAGCTTCAGATTTAGAACACTTCAAAATGACAAGAACTTGGTACTTTCATTTTTCCAAATTAGTTTTTTTTTTAATACAGTAACTCACTGTTATATTTTCCCTAGGCTATTATATTTTAAAATAGAATAGACTTAATAAAAATCATCAAAGAAACAATGAAGATGTATACTTCATAAATAATCCAGTTGTAAATATCATATAGTATAGAAAGCCTAATTAGCAAAAGCAATCAACGGCAATCATCTTTAACTTAAAGTAGAATGGAAAAAGCTACTTCAGTTGGTGGCAGGGGACTGAGTCCATAGGGGAGGAAATGATACAGAAGCAAAGCATGCCCCGTGAAAATAGTAGGAGTGTTTTGCTGATTGGACTCTGTTTTACCCAGGATCTCGTTTTGACAACTTAACTCTTTATTTTTATTTATTTATTTGTTTATTTCTTTTTTTACTAAGGATGAAGAGATGCTGTACTAAAAAACTGGCTGGTCTGATAATTTCTGCACAAAGGGATTATAACTACTTCCTCCACCCACTGATTTGTTTCCTCAGGAAGGTAAACAAAAAGATAAAATAAAGGAAAGAAAACAGCCTTCTATCTCTGGTTTTTTGAATTGCAGCCCATTAGCAAACAGTGAAGAGATAACTTCGAAAAGTTTTGTTTGGTTCATGAGGCATTTTATTGCTTTACCTGTTTTTTTTAATAGCCATATTTTTAAGAAAGAGGAAGAATGGCATAGCTCTCATGAAGAAGGCAAAATTTCAACATACATGTGTACAAATTCTTTTCCATCTACATGTCCCATAGGCCTAATTCTTTTGCATATGCTGCCATTCACTGGAAACATAGCTCAGTGGGAAATTTGGACTCAGGTGAATGACCAATCAAAATTTTCACATATTTATATTTTATATATGTATTTATAACATTTCTATATATAGAAAAAGGCTCTAATCTTTTAACAGATGATGCTATAGTTAATATTTAATTTATTTCTTAGTAACAATAATTAGTATAAGCTACATTAGTGGGTCAAAAATTGCAAAACTAAAACTAAACAGGGAACAAAGCACAGTTGTTTTTGCATAGAAGGACCTTTAGGATATAGGAACAATGGAATAGTCTGTTTCACCGTTTTGTTTCAAATGGTGCTCAAATGGTTTGCCTTAGACGGTATCCTCCCTTCTGTCTGGCACCCCAGAAGAGACTGCCTCTACTCCTCAACACACTGATAATATCAGGCCACACACTCTCCCCTGTGGAGCTGTACAGCCTCTGTGCCGTACTACTGCATTCAGGCAGTGTCTTGCATCTGCGTGTACTTCATTCTTAGCATAGGGCCTTGGGCTAAGTCAGTGGTTTTGAAAGGCTGTCTAGGAATCCCTCAGGGTGCTCTAGGATTTTCTAGGTAGCTGGTACAGTCAAATTTTTTGTTTATACTATAAATACATTTTTGATTTTCACTGTCATTTGCTTGTAAGTACATAGCCAAGCTTTCCAGAAGTTCTGGGACACGTTAACATGGTTAAAAGCAATGGCCTTTGTACACTCTTAGCAGAAGGAAGTAGGGGAAAAGAACTGAGATGTGTTACATTCACGTACCCATTTCCAAAAATGAAGATGATCTTTATGTATCTCGATATGTGCTAATAAAATTTAAGCAACAAGTAAAACTTACGTTGGAATCTTTAATGTGGCAAATATCCACAGAAACAACTGACAACTTATATACAATCTTTGATGGGGGATCCTCAATGGTTTTTAGTAATAAAAGCATTCCTGAGATCAGAAGCTTCCATACTAGGATGACTCAGCACTTTCTGTACATTAAAATTTCCAGCACTTACTCCAAGTTGAAACTACTAATCCAGTAGTAGAGTGCTGAGAAATGGCTCATGCAAAATTCTATGATTGGATAGGGCAGAGGTGAAGCTTGAAGCCATGCAATTGATATTGAATGCTGATTGATACTGATAGCCACTTTTATGTTGAGAAATGTGACATGTGTACTGCTCATTTATGAAGGGCCTACTATGCACTAGGTATTACAGTAGGCACTGGCAAGACTCGTGGAAAAAAAGAAGAAAGCCTTCTTTAAGTAACTTTACATACAGTGGAGAGAATATTCTGACAATAAAAATAATCCGACATTTCTAATGCAAAAACACATTTTTAATTTTCATTTGACCTCTTGGACTCTATTGTTCCAACTTAATTCCTGAGTCTTAGTTCTTCTTTTTGAAATAATGAAAATAATATCTGTTAATCTTTACACCAAACAAAAAAAAATAGCTTGCACTGATGTTCTCAATTTTCAAAGTATGGAAACAGCATAAATACATTTTGAAAGTTTTCAAAGCTGGAAATCTTCAAAAAAGAAGGGCTGTTTAGATAAATGTGAAGTAACTAACTGGTATTTTAATTTAAGTTTAAGCTATTCACCATAACATAAAAACATGATTTTAAGTGTCTTATTACAATGGAAGTTAAAAGATGATATCAAGTAACTGGTCTGATTTGAAAATTTCTACAACATAATTGAAAACTCATATTTAAATACTAAAATATCTACTTAACATAATTTGGTAATGTTTTGGAGGCTACAAAACTCACATACTCTGACGATTTTTCTTATATATTTGATTTAGAATGAAAATAATGAATTATAATAGCACTAGGCTCATCATACTAAGTTACATGCCACTGTTTTTCAGTTGATGGCTTTATGCCTACAGTTCAATTTAAAAGACTTATATTTCAAACTGATTTCTTCATACATTATATTATTTGTGTCTATTAGGGTTATGGATTTATTTAAAAATCTAACAAATACTTCATAATTTGAAAGTAGACTACTGTTAGCAAAGTTAAGCATCAGCTAATGCAAAGGCTATTTATTAATAATGTATTTACAAGACATATGAAAACTGTACTCTCAAGTCAAAACAACTCTTTTATCATGATTGCATGGATTTGATTTGTTCTAAAAACAAATTTCAGTATAAGGGAAAAAAATTGCATAGTATTTTTCTATTCACATTGCCTCAAATTTTGTAAGAGCACCACACTGGCAAGAGATGATCAAATAACTGGTCAGTGAACAGTGTGTAGGTACAGTAGGGCAGGAGAAAGCAGAAGGATCCTGAGGTAGGAGCTCACATTGAGGCCTCTGCCCAGCTGAAGAGCTACTGCAGTGGTATTCAAGGCGTCTACATTTTTTTAAAAATATATTTTAGGGAAGTTGTCTACAGGGTGTTCGGGGTCTCACTACTAGATCAGACTCATAGTGATCCACCTGTTTAAAGCCTACTAAGAGCTCGGATTACAGATGTGCACCACCATGCCCAGTCTCAATTGTCTCAGCACACTCTTGGAGTGGGACTGGAAAGGCAGGCCTGGGGACTGAACCCCTGCTCCCTAAATCTGCTTGTAGGTGCTTTAACTCACTGAGCTATCTGGCCAGCCCTTAGGTGTCTGCATTTTGATAATACACTGGAACATACTTTTCAAGAATCTACTGATGTATTATGATCCACATATTCATGCATCCTTACTACAGAATTATGGTCAATTATAAAACACACAAAATGATAAGGGAACTTGAAAGATATTGACTATGCTCTGTGAATGGGATATGAAGATATGGATTTAACAATTGCCTTTATATTTCATTTGATGTATTTTTAGTTTGCGTAAAATATTTCAAAACAAAGATAAAGGAAGGAAAATAGAAAAGAAGAATGCAAGCTCTCAGAACTTCCTGCACTCCAATTTTCAAAATCATTGACAATGAGCAAACAGTTCATCTTATCACAGCTTCTGGGGCATCTTTCTCTTGGCCACCCAGTGTACATTAGGGATTCATCTGAAGATTGTGCAGAGGGGGCAGCTTTGATGAACACAATTAGAGTACGCTCACTCTGTGATTTTTTTCCCTTACACTGCAAACATATCTTGCATCCACATAGAAACTGAATGAGTCCTGCTTCTGTTCCTAACTGCACTTAAGAATATACATATATGCCCAGTTATTCAGTTTATGTTAAAAAAGACTAACAGAAATCATACTGTTGTAACCCAGAAATCATATTGTTGTAACTCTGTGAAAAAATACTCAGGTATTTATACATCATTATTCTATATGACCTTTATAAAGTACACACAGTTTTGCACATCTATTTGGAAGTGAAATTAGCGAGTGTGCAAATCATTACCCTCAGCACTGGAGGAAAAAAGCCAGAGTTATCACGAGTAAGAATCCAAACCAAAGGTGGTCATTACCTTCAAACATTTTACCTGCAGCTTCCTCTAGTGTAGCCACATCAAGCCGGGGACTGTAATTCCCATAACCCGCAGCTGTAAAAGCCCGAATCTGGAAAACATACACTGTTCCTGGTTTCAGATTATTAATGGAGGCCGAAGTGGACTTGGTTTTTACTGTTGAGTAGGTTCTTTCCCTTTGATCCTACAAACAATATTAACAGGGAATATTTAAATATGATAATTTGACATCTAATTCTAACAATTGATTTTAATTTGCTGCCTTGTTTCTAGGGAGGTGGCCTTTACCTTGTGGAATATTGTAACACTGAGTTATTTCTAAGATAATAAAAAAAAATCTGTGACACACATGCCTTTGTCTTATAAGTTTCAAAGACAATGGCTCAGTTGAGGCTTTCATATCATAATGTGGTTTTGAGAGTACTTTTACTTAGTAAAGCAGAACAAAATAGTCATGAAAGAATTTTTAAAAAATTAAATCAAAAAATTCAGTCAAAATCACAACAACAGTGCCATATCAATTGCTTTCAATATCAATTTCTCAAAGAATAAAACTAGAAAAAATTAAATATATTTAATTTCATAAAACTTGTGATCACCGTCTCTATAATCCTTATACAAGTGACAACTCGTATGCTATATTTACGTCAAAATGAATGAGGCATAAGTGACACAACACAATGAGATGTTCGCCAAACGCTTGTATACTTTCCATATATTTTAATGTTGAATACTAGAAAATAGTATTCATTAGAATATTTTAAATTAAAATATCAGTTATAAAAGTAGAATACTATGCAATTTATGGCTTTGTTTCTTTATTTTACAGAAGGGTCTAGAGGGTGTGCAGTTTCTCACTACTAGATCAGACTCACAGTGATCGCCTACGTACAGCCTTCCAAGAGCTGGGATTACAGGGACGTGGCACGCACCCCCATGCCCAGGCTCAATTGTTGTGTCAGCACACCCAGGGACAGGGATGGCATGGCAGGCCCGGGGATCGAACCCTGGCAGCTGTGCCTGATTGCAGGCTCTTTAATCTGCTGAGCTATTTGGCTGGCCCACATTTTATGGTTTGACAATATTTTAAATTTAATTTAAATTTCACATCTGAAAACTGAGGCTTGAAGAGTTTCTTAAAATAAGTTATAGCTCATGAACATCATGTTTTCATATATATATTTTATGTATGTCCAGTAAAATAAAGAATAAATATTCAAGTGTATAAAATCTTTTAAAAATATTTAAATGGGTAAATTTAAATCTTTACTGATTGGACTCTCATACATTTTTCATAAGAAAATTTACATTATCCTTTAAAATACATTTTAGTTTCTTATTCATATTAATATTCATGTTCAGCTTTATCCAGATATAAAATTATTCAATGAAATCTGAAAATGTCAATGTAGTTGTTTGATTTACCTTCTCAATATCTGTAAAAATGTATGTGTGTGTGTGTAAAATTAAATATATTTAATTTCATAAAACTTGTGATCACCGTCTCTATAATCTTTATACAAGTGACAACTCGTATGCTATATTTACGTCAAAATGAATGAAGCATAAGTGACACAACACAATGAGATGTTCACCAAACGCTTGTATACTTTCCATATATTTTAATGTTGTCTGTCTTGCAAGTGTTACTAAGTACAGACATGGTTTCTGTTATGCAAAGTAAAAATCAACTACATGAGCACATTTGAATGCTAAGATCTGTGGTATTTTACATTTCTATTGTAAAGAAAATTGATTCTTGCCACTTGCATTTTTTAAAATGTGCTCTGTTGTATATTGCTGCAAAGCACAGAGGCTCATGCCTGTAGTCCAGTACTTTGGGAGGCTGAGGCAGGATCATCCAAAGTCCAAACCAGTTTGGGCAGCTTAGTGACTTAGCAAGATTCTATTTCAAAAGAAAGAAAAAAAAAAAAAAAAAAAGGAAGGCCGAGATGCATCTCACTGCAAAGGTCATGAGCTCAATCATGATGAAATTATTGTCTTTGAAATGTGATATAGTTTCTGAAAAGATGTTAACAGCAAAAAAACAAAAACATATCAAAACTAATTACTTCCTATAACACATTTGATGGGACAAGAAATATGTTTCCCAGCACGAAAATGAGCTGTATAAAATACAGCTGTGGCCACAATGACCTAAATACATAATGCAAGTAATAAGAAAAATATTTTAAAGTTAATGTGAACATTAACACTAACCTAATTTTAAACTGTTTTATCTTCAAAGAAAGAAGAATGTCCTTATTACCAGTGCATTGTATATATTTCAGCTGATTCACCTGAGTAACCCAGTTTTTCAAAGCTTTAGGTTCCTATTTTGCAATATCATCTGAACAGGTCAAGTGCTTATGTGCAATACAGCACTTCAGCTAGCTGGCTTCTGTCAATACTAATAATGTTTATTGTTAGTGTAACTGTTTCCATGTTTTAAATCATGAGCCAAGTCCTTCAGGGCAGTGTTCAGTGGTTTATGAATAAGCTATACAAATATATTCATCAATTTCCATGAGAGAAAGAAAAACATATGCACTTAGATACAAGTACTAAGATTCAGTCATTATAAGGATGTTGCAGAAGGAGCACATTGGTATTGGCCATAAGGGTTTTCATGCTGGGAGGGGTTTCACACTAGGTTAAAACAACATATTGTATAATGAGACAAATTTCAGAAGGAACTGAAAGGAGTGATTGGCATCCTCTGATTCTTACGTATAGAGAAAACTATTATATTGTTGCACAAAATACTGGACTTTTCTTGATTACTAAATTATTTAAGAGTGTCACCCTTACTACTGAAACCACATAAATTAAATGAGACAATAAGGTCCCAGAAATGCTCAAAGAAACATTTTGCAAAATGTACTGGGCTGTGTGGCTTCTTCAGTACATCATACACCAATTAAGCTATCAAACACTGAACAAATAATTATGTTACAAACCAAAAAGGTTTTATCTTTACAACATGTAAACTCAATGCACAGGAATCATGATCCTAATGATGAAGTAGAGATTCAGGGAGATGGTTATTAAAAAATGGCTAAAACTAATCATGAATTTTGAAACAGCTCTGAATAGGTGGTATCCTGACCAGTGTTAGCAAACAGTCCTAAGGGGCAGCAGGAGATGCAGCAGTGCACCAGCGTGCAACTCAGCTGCGGTTAGCACTTACTTTCTCGTAATACTTGATTTCATACTCGGTGATGACCCCATTGGGATGCTCGGGCTCCTGCCAGGACAGCTCCACGCTCCTCTGCAGCACTCTCTCCTTCATTACTCCGCTCACTTGCGAGGGAGCTGTTGGGACAAGATGTGTCAATAAACAATGAGAAAATTCACTGGGTGCCTCCAATCAAATGTCACAACTGATCAGTCCCATGCTGGGCCAGTTTCATTAAGGTAAAAGAAAGCACCTTTTCAGAGCTCACAATTCAGAAGCTAATGAATATTCAAACAGGACCTTATTACTGTTCATAAACCTTAATAGGAATTTAAATTAAAGTGCAAACAGCAGAAGATAGCATTGTTTAAGTTAGTGCAAAATGGAAACGATGGGGCTGCGAATGACAATTAAGCAAATGGATGCTAATTAAGGCTAGAAAATATGATTTTAGATTAATCTCCAGTGATAAACTAAGTCCTAGGATTTATTTTACATGGAACAGCAATATTCTTTTCAGCAGAAAAAAAAAATACTATACCAGGAAAGGTACATGAAAGGCCACTTAAGATGGCCCACTTAAGTGGAACACACTTCATACAGATATTTTTATGTTTTATTTGTGTTTATATATGTATTCCCAAAGAGCACCAGCCAGCCTTGTGAAAAAAATTAACACTTTTTTTAAAGTAAGTCAAGAGGCAAAAAATGTGAAAGTTGATCTAATTTCATTATGTGTATGAATACACACATATATATGTGTAGATGCTCACGTAATTTACAACATTGTATCCTAGGTTTCGGGCTGTGGTAGAAGCAATTAAGAGCTACAATTTTTCTTTCTATACAGATAATAATATGCTTAGAGTTCTTTCATTCTAATTAGTGGCATATCCTCTTTTTTGGTAGCTAAGACTGTGGAATGTAGCAAACTAATTTGCTCTGTCTAATTTGCTCAGCAATGATTAACTAGTTGTCTTCTCTGTCTACATGAGGAGCTGCACTGGCTTGGCTGAATTTCAGGGGGTCATTACGTTTCATGTATCATGCTCTCTCTCATTCTGTAAAATATTTTCAGGCTGTTAATTTAATTTTCAGATGTCTGAAATTGTTAATAATCCCGCTGACAGCAAGGCAATTATATGGGGCCAAAGCTATTTAAGCAAGCTTCTGATGTTTATCCCTTTGGCTTTCTTTTATTTTTTTTTCCTGCTTCTTAATATTTTCTTGCATCAATGTCTAGAGACCATATTTTTTTACTTCGTTCTTGCTTGGCAGTTCTGCAGTGGGGACATAGAACATTCATGACTCCCGTTTTCTCCTGATTACTAATGAAGATTAAGCGGGACAAGTTTCCTTTAAAGGGGATGCAGCTGAAAACTCAAGACACAGTCTGCAGACCAACTGCATTTCTGTGATGTTTTCAATGTGGGAAATTTCTACTAAGCAGTCCTGTTTGGGCCCCAGTTTGGAACCCTGAGTACATGCAATGAAGAAGCACTGCACCCTGAAGATACCTAGCTTAGAGCCCATGATGAGCGCAATGTCCCTCGGTCCAGTCTTTGGGAACAGAAGCTCCAATCAAATATGAGGTTCTACTTAACAAGTAATCTCTAACAACCTAATTTCCCTGCTAAAGTGGTTCAGAAAACTCTATATTTTAATTAGTTGAAAAATAAGACCAAAGATGAAAATACTGCAAAGGAAAAACAGTGAATTACCCATTAGAGCTGCTGGTCTCTGATAGGGATTTACAATGTACTTATGCACTTTTAAAATAGGTTAGCGAGAAATAGGCATGAGAGCTAATAGGTGCAAATATCTAGGTCTCTTTCAAGACCATATAGCACAATGTCATATTTCAGTGTAAGTCAAACTATAAGGACTTTGGTAACTCAAAACAGTATAGCACAGGAAACAGGGAACACTGCATTCTCTGAGTTATGGAGGACAGCTGTGGTATAAATCTACCTTATTTTGTTTCTGATACACAGTGCAAGATGTGAGCTCACAATAAGACTGGATTTTTATAAGTTGCCCACTAAAATTCATGATTTCATCCTGAAGCAGAACTTTTACCAATAAAATTATGGTAACTGAGGACTGAAGGAAAATAACAGTGCCGAAAAGCAGGTGTGGAATATATACTATTTTGAAATTTATGGGATCACTAACAGTACATTGTGCCACAATATATTTCCCTCTTTTAAATAGGAAACCCTATCATTAAGCCCTACCATACTCATAATTTGGGGCATGTAAGTCTTTCCTTATTGCATGAAGTCACACATTTTCAAAAGGTTAGACATAGAAGTATTAGTATAGTCCAAAGCCCTTCTAAATACAAGATTTTGGTACAAGAAAACTGGTTATTTTTTGTTTTCTGTAGTATCAGTATTGGAAGTACAGAGGATAGGAAACACAAAATATAGTTTACAAGTAAGAAATGCTAGCGTTGGCCAGATAGCTCAGTGGAGTAAAGTGCCTGCTTAGGCAGAGCGCAAGGGCTGGAGTTCATCCCAGGAGCGCCTTGTGCTGGCCCCAGTCCAGGGGCATGGGGAGAGGGCAACTGAGATTGTGCATGGTGGCATTTGCCTGTAATCCTAGCTCTTGGGAGGGTGAAAACAGGAGTATTACTGTGAGTCTGATCTACATAGTGGGACCCTGTAGACCATGTCCTAAATACAACAAAACAAAACGAAACAAAACGAAACAAAACAACAACAAAAATGCTTCAACCTCCTCAGATTCTAATAAGTTCATTGTTTGTAGATAAAGTTACATGTTAAATTGAACTGATATATACACAGTGATTTCTACAGTTATTATGCCATATCACACCACCAGGATTTCTCTAAGATTCCCCTCACTCTTACTTTGAAATAAACATTTGTAACTAGAATGGATGCTAAGCTAATAAATAGCAACCAACCAAAAATAAATTCTTTGAATTGCAGTACATTTTATTCATATAAAGAAACTGTATAATATGAATATATAGTGAGCTTGAAAAAATGGTGAATAGATTCATTTGCCATCTAACTTCATGAAATATTGCTTTTTAGCAGAATCAGGGATTGAACTCAGACACTTGCTTGGGAAGCACTTATTCTACTGAACCATCTCTCTGGCCCCCCTTCACATATTAACAGTTAATTTCAAATAGGGAAACAGAACCACCTGTAAATTTCTTCAAGCATGGGTCTGATGATGCATGCCTGTAATTTCAACACTTGGGATGCTAAGGCAGAAGGCTCAACTGAGTGTAAGGTAAGCCGAGGCTACAGAGTGGGGTGAAGGGAAACCTGGATTCTGTAGTAAGACCCACACTCTTTCTCAAAACATTTTTCTACAAGACTTATTGGTGATACAAACACAATACAAAACTAAAAGATAAACTAAGCCACGATGCATTTTTACTAGTCATATTTGAATTTGAATATATGATGAAAAATATAAATATGTATTATAATGTTAGGAAAATCAGCAATGATTTCAAAAGCTTAAAGGTAAACCTCGACAGACAGCACAAAGGCAAGGCTGACAAAGTTAATGAAACAGGAATCAATACTCATATGAAAGACAGTAAAGTAAATGTGTTGGTGGACTTGCTTTGTTAGTCTATGTTTTGGATTGGAAGATAATCAGTTACAGGAGGTAGGTTTACAGATAGACTTAAACATTTTATGCACTTTAGCTTTAATGAACTCATGCATGATCTTGATCAAAACTAATTTCTAATTAAAAACATATTTAAATTATAGTAAAGAATACCTTTCTAAAGGATTTATTTTTCCTTCCCTAAAACCTTAAGCTTTACTATAGGGAGGGAAAACAATCTAGTGTGCAGTGAGGAAAAGGACAATTTGAACACACTGGAGGAGAGAGGCTGACCCCCGAAGTCCATGACCTGGCCTCTGAAAGGGGTGAATTTCTACATCACATTGCAAAGGGAAAATTGCAGATGTAAGTAGAGTTAAAGAACTTAAACTAAAGCAATGGCCTTGGATGTAATATACATATATTATATTAACATATAATATAATTATATATATATATATATATATATATATATATATATATATATATATTTCCAAGTGGGTCCAATCTCACTATAGGAACTCAAACAGCAGAAGAAATTCTCAATATACAGTTCAACAAGTCAGAGAGAAGGGCCTGTGGTTTAAGCTCCTGCTTAGGCAAACGCAGGGACTGGGTTTGATTCCTGGTACTGCATGCCCTGCCAACCCCACCCTGTGTGCTCAGCAAGACACCAAGACCGGTTGTGGTGGCACACGCCTGTAATCCCAGCACTGAAGGGTGAAAACAGGAGGATCACTATGAAGTCTGAGCTGCGTAGTGAAACAAAGGCCTAATACATTATAAAAAAAAAATAGAGGGCTTTGAATCCTAAAGGAGAATCAATCTGCCAGTGGTGATTGCACTCAAGGGAAGTGCTATAAGATCTGAAGTTATTTTGTAGGACTAAGATTGAGACATGGTTGACAGGTAGGAAAAGGGAGACCTGTGTCCCACAACCACAGAGGAACTCAATTTTGCAAACAGCACAAGAGATCTCTAAAGTGAAATTTTGCCAGAAACACCCAATAATCAAACAAACAAAAATTCCCAAACCCGCTGGTCTTCACCTTCGTGTCAGTGTACGATTCAGACATTGAGTCTTACTGTGTTCGGTGCCTGACTAACAGAACTGTAAGATAACAAATGAATACTGTTTTAAATTGTTAAGTTTTGGTGGTAATTTTTGGCAGATATAAAAATTAATTCATATAGTAAAAGGATAAAAGTAAAACTGCTTAACTTTTATTAAATCGATGAGAAAATTTCAGTGACTGTTATAATAATCGATCACATAATCCAACCCATTCTATTTTCATGTATATGAAAATATTACATGAATGTAAAAAAGAAATGGATGTTTCTTTCCTAAAGCAACAGAACTTTTCTAAAATAACAGAACTTTTCTAAAGTAACAGAACTTTAATGAAACTCATGAATTTGATTTGGAAATCTGCTTATTATTTATTTATTGAAGAAGGGTCTCACGACATTGTGCAAACTGACCTTTCACTTGCTTCGAGGCCAGGTGGCCTTGAAGGCACAAAAATCCTACTGCCTCAGCCTCCCAAGTGTAGAAGTGTAGGTGTGTACCACCGACATCCAGCATGATTCGAAATCTTAAAAAAGCAATTTACATTTAGCAGTTGTACTTTCCCCTACATTTTTATGTTTTAAGTAAATTACAACAGAAATAAAATGAGAAAGTGTATCTGTATTACTATCCATATAATGAGGCCGTTCCATCGCTTCCACCAATCAGAAGCTGACCCTTTCATCACACCTATCGAGTTGGTCAATGTTCTGACCTTTGTCAATGTTTGATTAGGTAAATGCAAAAGGTCAAAATGAAGGCTTGAAAAGAGTATCTAATAATAATATCGATAGCAGAAATATAATCTTTTACTGAGCGCTTATTGCTATACATTAGGATGATGGAATTCATAGCTAGTAATCTATGGAAATTTTAAAAAGTGCATTATTAAAAGGTTGGTATTTTGTAATATATGGACTTTCAGCTTTCTTACACTTCATTATGAGTGTTTCATTTTTGAAGGGGAGGGCTAACTAAGGGAAAAATATATGTGACTTATTTTAATAACAAAACACATGGTCCTAAGAACATGGGCTGGTAGAGTATCATGTAATACAGCAATTCCATTTCTAGGATATGTAGAAAAGTACAAAAATTTTATTAAAGTTTATACTATATTGTAAGACAATATGTACAAAAATTTAACTAGCCAAGCATAAGACTAAAGGCATTTGAATATGAAGTGATGACAAGGACTCCATTTGGAATAGGTGGCTGAGACTTACATAAAATTTCATTCTATATTAGGTACTTGAAAAAAAAAATCGATGGGAGTTAAATGATTTTTTTTGCAAAATTAAATTATATTTATACTGTTACGTACTTAACATATTAATTAGGACAACAATGCTTTATTCAAGATGTAAAGTACATAAGGATGAAATATAAAATTGAATTGCTAAAAATTTGAAAGAATGAGGGAAACGACAATTTGAATTATAGCTAAAGGTGAAAATGTGAATTTCTATGAAAAATGAATATAATGTTAGAATAATGCCAAAGAAAACTGAAAACACATCCTCGATAGGGACCTTGGTCAAGCACCTATATACAAGTTTTGCCAATATCTTTTTTGTAGGGTTACAAAACATGCGAGAGTAATGCCAGAAGCCAGCGTCCCATCAGCTCAGCACTGTCAAGCTTCTTTTTTTTTTCCATTTATTTTTATTTTATTAAAATACAAATGTCAATCAGACAGTTTCAAGACACCTTAACCATACAGAGTCGATGAATTAATACATTGCAAACTGTTTTCATAACGTTTTGGTACTGTACAAGGTGCATACATGAAATTATATTTACAGGTTTTTTTATAGCTGAATTATATCAAAGATTCAA